>CM075767.1:72525643-72533143 GCA_037974665.1 Ehretia macrophylla
ATGGTTGTTTAAGCTTTTGAACGACCATATAACTCGAGTACAGAAGCAAATACACACATTTATGAGCATGCATGTGGATTTTTGAAGAGTTTTCAAAAGGTTTTAGCCCTCACCTTAGCAATCAACCCAAAAGATGCTCAAAAACCTTGTTGAAGCTCAAATCTCTTCTTCTTCTTGCTTAGCCGAGATTCCAACTAGATTTTCTCTATTTTTCCTAGCTTAGTGATCAATCTCTTAGCACATGCATGAGGTTAGAACATGAAGAAAAGAAATGGAAGTCAAGATGTTTACCTAGGCCGAATAGAAGTCGTCAATGTACATGCATGTGTGATTTTCACTTCCTAGCTAGCTCGGTTGAGGTCCTTTGCTTATGGCTTGCTTTGTTTAGCTATGGTGTGAAGAAGATAAGCTATGGAGGTAGAGAACTCAGCCAAAACCAAAATGGAGAGAGAGAATGAGAGGGAGAGAGAGAAGAATGAAAGAGAAATGAGAGAATATGACAAAAGTGATGGCTTTGCAATTTTTTGAGCATGTGGTCGGCTTTGGGCATACAAATTCAGACTTTTTGTGTCTTCAAGATGGAATTTTGAAATGTTAGCATGGGCATGAAGCTTTTGGTCGAAAATGGTGGAGATTTGAGGAGAATTTGAGCAAATGTTTATGCATTGTGTTAAGTATTTTGTCATAGTTTGTCTAGGACTAAATTTTTGTGCATTTGTGTTATTAGAATTGTCATAGGAATGTTGGGGAATGAGGGAATCTAGGTAGAATAAAATATAGGAATGTTTGTTGATGAGTTGAATTATGAATAGAATAATAGATAGTGGAAAATGTAGGAATAGTTTAGTATTATTTTATTGTTAGTGGAGTTTGTAGAGAATTTGAATTAGGAATATAATATTGGTTAGTGGATTGTGTAGGATTATTTTAGTGTCTAGTGCTTTGTGTAGGATTCTTTCTTGATTAACGTGGTGGCACGGATTCCTAGATCTAGGGCACAAATTACGAGGTAGACACGAACTACGAGGTAAGACACGAACTACGAGGTACAACACGTATTTCAAGACTAAGGCACATACTTCAAGATAAGTGCACGGATTCTAATGCTAACACACGCAACCCTAGGTGAATGAACGTAGACCAAAATAAGACACGTAATTCAATGCAATGCACGTAAATCGAGGTACGACTCTTAAACCTAGGTTAAAGCACGCAGTTCAAGGTTAATGCACACAAAACGAAGAGACACACGCAAATCGAGGTCTCACACATAAAACAAGGTCATGGCACATTTATGTAGGTATTGCACGTATATCGAGGATTAGGGCACACTATTCTAAGTCAAGGCACGTATGACGAGGTATGCACGAAAACCAAGACAGGGCATGTAGTCCAAGGTCAGTCATATCATTCTTGGTCTATGGTACGCATATCGAGGTAATACACGTTATTCGGGGTCGGGCCTCACATCCTCCCCTCCTTAAAAGAATTTCGTCCCAAAATTCATTCTTGCCTATTGAGGTCATTTAGACGGATTCTGACCCTTGTTATTCTTCCTACTCCTATTCGTCCCGTGTTTGGTGATCTCTTACCACAACCAATTCACTTCCTAGGTTTCTCCAATCATTTAGTTCGGTGTAACCTTCACAATTACAATTCTTTCCTTTGAACGACTCTTTTCTCCATTTGATCTTAAGGTCAAGTTCATTAACTAAGGTTAGAGTCTTCAAACATAGTCATCAAACTTGCATCGGTATTCTAACAATAGAACTATAATTCCAAAATCATGACTTATGTTGTATCAATCTCGCATTCATACCTCAAAAGGAATATCACAATAATTCCATGATCCTATGGTGACATATACCAATTTCAAGATGATAGGTCTATATCCGATTTATATATCCTACCAACTAGTTTCAAAATTGCTAACACGTAGGACCTACACATGTTATGGATCATTTCTACAATACGACCCTATCTTCAAGAAGAACTCACCAAACAACTAATCCATCTCAATCGTCATCTATCGACAATATCATAATCCTTATCTCGTAGGTACGTTAGATTAACAAATCTTCTAATGACTAGTCTCCCGGTTACAGGCTTCTATTCACTAACATTCTTCCCCAGTTCCGTTAACCTTTACGCTCGTAATCAAGGAGAAAGACCGTTGAGATTCGTTAAACTCAAACTCTGAGGTTTATTAAGTACCACCAACAAATTGGCATCGAAATTGCATAGGTAAACTAATCATGATACACTAGTTCAACTCTTACAAGTAAATTTCATCAGCTTGTGATCCACAATTTATTTCCTTATTCAAATCTCTATTTTTAAGTCACAAGGCTTCAAAATTTTCTTTTAATCTTATCCAAAACTCCTAAGACGAATAGTTTCAACCTCAAATAATTCCACTCATCTCAATCCAAGGTTACGTCATACTTAAGAAGAACAATGGTCCTACTCACTTAGTGACCTAGTCATTCCTTCGAACGCTTAATGCCCGCCAATATATCTCCAACATTAATGTTACTAAGCTGGGTTCATAGTCATGTAAGTGATATCAATTCTCTAATAGGTTACCGGTCGTACAACAATAATCCTAGGACTATAAATGGGTACCGAAATGATCTAGCTCATAAGATACTTCCATACTAATCCAAGTAGCTTGTTACACAAAATAACTTCAAGGGTATGTCATCATAAGAATTATAACCACAACTCATCCTACAATATAATTTAATAGAACTTCAAAAGTAATCAACCACTCATTTAATTATCACTATAAGATTCACCCTCTATTCAACAACCACGATTCGAAGTCTACCAATCGCTAGTTTCTAGAAGTAAAACGGTGCACATAGATACGGTGGACTAACAATAGTCTCTTGGGTCATTATGCCTCTAATTCATCTTTATCTTAACTATATAAAATCTCACTTTTCTCATTTACATGTTCAACTAGCTAAGAGCATCCAGACTCATCGACCTTAGGTCCTAGGGTTCACCATAAATCATCATGCATACACACTATTAGCTATTTAGGATTTCAAATCATACCCTAACAACTCCACTTTGCAACCAAATGTTTAATATCATTTTTATGGTTTATATAATAAGTCCATCGGTCTTAATTAGGGATATATGCTTTCTAACATCCTCTAGGGTATCCAAACAACGAGTGCATAGATTGACTTACTTGTATATTTACAGCTAAGTTCGAGGGACACCAAACTAATACCGTGTTTCTTAATATCACAAATATCTAACTTAGGACCTTTAGCAACGTTAGTCATCTAATGCATAATTCAATTCCTTACACTTCTATCCGACCTAACATTTTGGGTGTAGTCTTCCGAACACGAGTTCTAGTTACGTGAATCCCTCGATTCCAGCATCCTTATATCTTGTTATATTAAAGAATCATCAACCTTGTTAAATTCGGTCTCTAGAGTTGCCTACATGTCTTGAGGTTATCCATTGTTAAGTCACTCAAATACACTATCCATGTCTCAATAATCTTACCCCTTAAAAGTAACTATCGTCAATTTCCACGAATTCATCTTTTAATTTCTAGGTCATGATCTCAACATTTAGTGAACTTGAAACTCGCTAGTATACACCATATCATATCAGATTCATCAATGCTTAATTCTAATCAAGTAAGGATTCAATCGTATGAGTGTATTGCTAACTTCTTAGATAGTCTATCAAGCCAATTTTAAGATGTGAGAGATGGATTCAAAGAAACCTCCAAGTCAACTTCCACTATCAGCACATGAGAATATATACTATTCTACATATTTTATAGTATACCCTTATATCTAAGGAAGTAGCATGTCTTTAACCTTTATACTTGAACCACAATGAGAAGAACGGTTTAACGGAATCAAAACTTCATAGCCATAAAATTGACAACTTAATCACAGGTATAGGTATTCCAAAAATAAGGAGATAACTTTACCTCAACAATTATACATGTGCTACGCATTTTATATACATGCATATCCAATAATACATACTATCCATCGAGTACCTGTGAAGATCCCAGAAATCTCTAACCGAGACTTTTCGTTCTTCCTGCATGAATTCACTTCCCTAAAAGTTATAATCCTAACTATCTATGTGTATAAACAGTCATTCATGGTTATATAACATGCACATGTATCAAGGAAGGAGTATAAAAGCATGCATGCATTATTGAGGACGTGTCGGTGTGCATGATACATAATACATATAGTCCACAAAGGCACATAGTATTCAATTCTCAAAGCAATTAAAGCACATTAGCAAACATTAGCATATATAAACAAGACATCATAATTACCTTAGGGCTTCTACCCATGGTCCGAGAGTTGAACCCGACTAACGCCTAGTTACTAAACTAAGCTCTGATACCATTCTAATATAAGGTGTCACGCCCCAACCTGGCCTATAAAGGTTAGACTAGGGTGTGATCTAAACATTCAAGTCACGTCTCGTACTTAACCATTCATGAAGATTTAACACTTAACGTTTTGGCCTAAACTCCAAAATTTTTCGGTAAACTGGTAGCATAACGGATGTAATTGGGCTCTTTGGTTTGACCTAATTCTCTAAACGCCTTAATTATTCCAATCATTAATCCAATTCCATTAAGGACTCCTATTTGTCACCAACCGATTTGCCTACTAGTTTATCTTGAAAGTCTCGTTTGGTTAATAAGCCTAACATGATAACTATGTCCTATTTATTTGTCAATTTCTTATCATGCGAGTACCTATTATCCTTTAGTTTGCAAATGAGCACCTAAGTGAAATTAGATAGAATTAACTTAGTTTATTGTTCATCTAGTGGTTTGAATGCCTACGATAACTACTAATTAAGAAAACAAAAGCAAACAACCAAATAAAAGTTCGTCTGGTTATAGATAGTACAATCCCAGAATTAGACCCAAATTACAACGGGGTCATTTACATCAATAAAATGAATAGTTTGCAATCAAACACAACATCCATATAGCAACCACTTTCAGGCAAGGCACAAAAGCACGTAGGGACAGGCAATCACTCCAAGTAATCATTGTTAGGCACATCGTCCTCAGGTACCTGTTCATGATCTTCTTCACCTGAGATGATAAAAGAGGGTGAGTCCTTATGAACTCAGCGAGGGGGAACGAGAAATAGGTTTTGAAACTCATTTTTCGGTTCAACTTATGAAATCCTTTTACAAGCATGAATATAACAATAATATAAGTACAGGAACAGAAATATCAGTCTTTCCTCCCCGAGGTTCTCTAGGAAGCAAGCGAGAGTACTTATACACATAGTAAAAAGGATATAGTGAGCTTTTGCTCTCAGATCAGTTTCAGAATCAGATGTTGTGGCCGACTTCAAATCATTCCCCAAACACGCCAGGTGGGTGTACTCCGGATGTACCCCGAAATCCTACGACCCAACTCTCCGAAGAAGTCTAGCCCCCAAGCGAGAGAGGGAATGGGACCATGGTAGTCACAGGTGCACCGGCAAGCCCGATGCCGCCCGGTGTGCGTGATCGCTACCATGTCGAAAGGAAAGGTTGCAACCTTGTATGCAATGCACATTTATGACAGGTAATATATCACAGTAGGAGGACAACAAAGTAGGTTGCCTCCGGACAGTCATAAGATTGCACATTGACAGGTAAACAAGCAGGGCACGATATGACAGGAAATTTCACTTCAAAGGCATATAGAGTTATATGAAAATTAAACAGGCAGCCATGTAACACATGTAAAACAGGCCATATAACTCATTAAGAAGCCCACATGATCAAGTGATAAGATTATTCAACATGCAATGACATCAATCATGGGTTCGGGTGCAAGAAAGGCTTATTTGTCAACATGCAATGGTCAAAATCACATTTGAAGTTATAAGACATTTACGGGCAGCCCACTAAGCATATAATTTCCACGCAATATCCAAATGATCAACACTTAACAAGACTACCTAGTTATTAGGGTTTCCGTTTCATGCTTAACCGTGTGATTAAACCCTAAGTCAACTCAAGATCATTCTCAAGTCAAGCATCATTCAATTTAAACATCCTCAAGTACTCAAAAAAGTCCACACAACATCCCAACACCACATTTCCACACAGTTAGTACCACAAGAGAGGTTACAACAATTTTCCAAGCATGTAGCTAAGTGAAACCTTTTCTGCAATAGGCTGTTTTCTCACAATAAATATGATAATCAAACAATCTCCAAATTCAGTTAATAAGATGTCAAATTAAATATTAAGAAGTTAACTAAAATCAGAATCAAACCTTGCATCAATTGGAGTTCGGAATCATTAGATATAGCCGAAACAGTGGAATAGCACAAAACTGTCCAGATTTGCACACTTTTCAGTAATTGACGTTTTTGAGGTCCTTTGAGTCAGTTCTAGCCTTGGTCCATTTCTGACAAAATTGTCCATAACTGAAAAATCTAGCAATACACCAAATTTCATGCATTTTGGACATCATTTATTAAAGTCAAATATGGTTCGTTCCACAAGGTCAGTGCATCTGCCAAAACATGCTTCATTTTTTCCAGATTTCCAGATTTGGACACATTTTAAAGATTTGCCATTTTGAGGACCTTAGACTCAAAATTAGATTCGAACTATTTCTGGGAATAATGTTCAAAACTGTCCAAGCTCGTTACCTACCAATTTTCATGCATTTTCAACATCATTTGCCTAGCTAAACTTACCTCGAAACAGACTTGTCAGAGAACTGTCAACAATCCGAATTCACCTAACATCACTTTCAAGCCAAGATCTTGCCATGCATGGTTGTTTAAGCTTATGAACGACCATATAACTCAAGTACAGAAGCAAATACACACATTTATGAGCATGCATGTGGGTTTTTGAAGAGTTTTCAAAAGGTTTTAGCCCTCACCTTAGCAATCAACCCAAAAGATGTTCAAAAACCTTGTTGAAGCTCAAATCTCTTATTCTTCTTGCTTAGCCGAGATTCCAACTATCTTTTCTCTATTTTTCCTAGCTTAGTGATCAATCTCTTAGCACATGCATGACGTTAGAACATGAAGAAAAGAAATGGAAGTCGAGAAGCTTACCTAGGCCGAATAGAAGTCTTCAATGTACATGCATGTGGGATTTTCACTTTCTAGCTAGCTCGGTTGAGGTCCTTTGCTTATGGCTTGCTTTGTTTAGCTATGGTGTGAAGAAGATAAGCTATGGAGGTAGAGAACTCAGCCAAAACCGAAATGGAGAGGGAGAGAGAGAAGAATGAAAGAGAAATGAGAGAATATGACAAAAGTGATGGCTTTGCAATTTTTTGAGCATGTGGTCGGCTTTGGGCATACAAATTCGGACTTTTTGTGTCTACAAGATGGAATTTTGAAATGTTAGCATGGGCATGAAGCTTTTGGTCGAAAATGGTGGAGATTTGAGGAGAATTTGAGCAAATTTTTATGCATTGTGTTAAGTATTTTGTCATAGTTTGTCTAGGACTAATTTTTTATG
>CM075767.1:72538143-72560643 GCA_037974665.1 Ehretia macrophylla
CCACGACATTGATGCATCAGCAATCGTCTTATCGCAACACTCGCGTCGTTGCTTAACGAAAGCCAATGCCACATGTGAAAGGCGATTCGCGCATCACACATGCCCCCCACCATCCCCCTGTATGCACCTGTATTCACGGAACGGGACAAGAAAACTACCTTCCTGCCCACGCGGTGCTTGGATCGCCACGACACTAGACCACGTCCGTCGCATTACGACTCAGCGAGGACCATGGCGTCGTGTGCTAGGCAATTCGCGCATCGCGTAGGCCAGTGAGAACACACCGGGGGACGGCTTCGAGGTAGCACGGTGCTTGGATCACCACGACATTGAAGCATCAGCAATTGTCTCATCGAAACGCTCGTGTCGTCACTTAACAAAAGCCAACGCCACATGTGCTAGGCGATTCGCGCATCACGCATGCCCCCCACCGTCCCCTTGAATGCACCCGTATGCACGGAACGGGACAAGCAAAATACCTTCTTGCCCACGCGGTGCTTGGATCGCCACGATTCTAGACCACGTCCGTCGCATTACGACTCAGCGAGGACCATGGCATCGTGTACTAGGCGATTCGCACATCACGCAGGCCCATAGGAACACACCGGGTGACGGCTTCGAGGCCGCACGGTGCTTGGATCGCCACGACATTGATGCATCAGCAATCGTCTCATCGCAACGCTCGCGTCGTTGCTTAACGAAAGCCAATGCCACATGTGCAAGGCGATTCGTGCATCACGCATGCCCCCCACCGTCCCCCTGTATGCACCTGTATTCACGGAACGGGACAAGCAAACTACCTTCCTGCCCACGCGGTGCTTGGATCGCCACGACACTAGACCACGTCCGTCGCATTACGACTCAGCGAGGACCATGGCGTCGTGTGCTAGGCGATTCGCGCATCATGCAGGCCCATAGGAATACACCGGGGGACGGTTTTGAGGCCGCACGATGCTTGGATCGCCACGACATTGAAGCATCAGCAATCTTCTCATCACAACGCTCGCGTTGTTGCTTAACGAAAGCCAATGCCACATGTGTTAGGCGATTCGCTCATCACGCATGCCCCCCACCATCCCCCTGTATGCACCTGTATCCACGGAACTTGACAAGCAAACTACCTTCCTGCCCACGCGGTGCTTGGATCGCCACGACACTAGACCACGTCCGTCGAATTACGACTTAGCGAGGACCATGGCGTCGTGTGCTAGGCGATTCGCGCATCGCACAGGCCCGTCAGAACCAACCGGGTGACAGCTTCAAGGCCGCACGGTGCTTGGATCGCCACGACATTGAAGCATCAGCAATCGTCTCATCGCAAAGCTCGCGTCGTTGCTCAACGAAAGCCAATGCCATGTGTGCAAGGCGATTCGTGCATCACTCATGCCCCCCACCGTCCCCCTGTATGCACCTGTATTCACGGAACGGGACAAGAAAACTACTTTCCTGCCCACGCGGTGCTAGGATTGCCACTACACTAGACCACGTCCGTCGCATTACGACTCAGCGAGGACCATGGCGTCGTGTGCTAGGCGATTCGCGCATCGCACGGGCCCGTCGGAACCAACTAGGGGACAGCTTCAAGGCCGCATGGTGCTTGGATCGCCACGACATTGAAGCATCAGCAATCGTCTCATGGCAACGCTCGCGTCGTTGCTTAATGACAGCCAATGCCACATGTGCAAGGCGATTCGCGCATCACGTATGCCCCCCACCGTCCCCCTGTATGCACCCGTATGCACGGAACGGGACAATCAAACTACCTTCCTGCCCACGCGGTGCTTGGATCACCACAACACTAGACCACGTCCGTCGCATTACGACTCAGCGAGGACCATGGCATCGTGTGCTAGGCGATTCACGCATCGCACAGGCCCGTCGGAACCAACTGGGCAACAGCTTCAAGGCCGCATGGTGCTTGGATCGCCACGACATTGAAGCATCAGCAATCGTCTTATGGCAACGCTCGCATCGTTGCTTAACGAAAGCCAATGCCACATGTGCAAGGCGATTCGCGCATCACGCATGCCCTCCACCGTCCCCCCGTATGCACGGAACGGGACAAGCAAACTACCTTCCGACCCATGCAATGCTTGGATCGCCACGACACTAGACCACGTCCGTCGTATTACGACTCAACGAGGACCATGGCGTCGTGTGTTAGGCGATTTGTGCATCGCACAGGCACGTCAGAACCCACCGGGGGACGGCTTCAAGGCCGCATGGTGCTTGGATCGCCACGACATAGAAGCATTAGTAATCGTCTCATTGCAACGCTCGCGTCGTTGCTTAACGAATGCCAATGCCACGTATGCTAGGCGATTCGCGTATCACGCTTGCCCCCACCGACCCCCAAGCCCACGCGGTGCTTGGATCGCCACAACACTAGACCATGGCCGGGCGCATCCACTCGGCAACGGCCATGGCTTCGTGTGCTAGGCGATTCGCGCATCGCGCAGGCCCAACGACACATCGGGGGACGGGAATGTCCCCCAACTTGTACCTAGCCGGCGGCACGGGGATGGCTAATTTTGTGCTTGGGCAACCACTCGCCCCCTCACTAGCCATCCCAATGACGTCAACGGTGTTGCAGCACCAAGATGGATAATGAGGGGCTAGGGAAGCCACCACGTTCCTCATTAGCCATCCTGGTGCCGCGCCGAGGGACATGCTGGGGGACGCGGGGCGGGGGTGGCACGGCCACAACGCACGGGTATGCAACGTAATACCTCGGCGTGATTCACTCGGTACACATTCCCGCCCACAATATAGCCCACGATATAGCCCACGATATAGCCCACAATGTGCCACGAAGTGCCCACAACGTCCCCCCGCATGGCCCTCGACCAGGAGGCTTGACACCACATACCCCCCTATAATACATTTAGATGCAAAAACCCAAGTGACAGCAGTAGCGTACATTTTGCCAAAGATTCATAATGGGTATTTTACACTATAAAAGGTCCCATATGGCATGATCTTCGTACCCAACTTGCTCTTTATTGATATCATATGATATCCAAATGCTTCAAAAAAAAAATTTCGAATTTTTTTTAAATATTTAATAATTAAGAAAAATAGGGAAAAATCAGAAAAAATAGTAGAAAATTCAGAAAAAATTAAATTAATTCATACATTAATTTGTTAAATGATATTCAAAAATATTTTTTCCAGAAAATTAATTTTTAATTTTTAAAAATTACAAAAAATAGGGAAAAATCAGGAAAAATACTAGAAAATTCAGGAAAATTTATATTAATTCCTAAATTAATTTGTTTACATGATATTTGGCGTAAAAAATTTTTTTGGATGGATTAGGAAACCGATTAATCTATTTCGCCTCACAAATGTGACGAACTGTTTGTCGGACAAGACAAAGGCTAAGACTACTTCGTAGATTCGAAAACCACTTGTACAAGAATATCAATGTCCAAATTCGTGTCACAATTTATTCCGCATGCCCAATTTCCCCGAATGCTTAACATTGCCCGTCGTGCCCAACGTCACCTAGTGGTGCCAAAGCCGTCCCCCAACATCCCCCATCGTCCCCCAAGTGTACCCCCACAGTGCCCCAGCCGTGCCCCAATAGTGCCCCAATAGTGTCACTTGAGCGCCCCGCGCGAGCCACTTGCGCGCATCATCGTACGGCACGGGCGCCCCATGCGCGTACCTTCGTGCGGCATGCGGGCCACATACGCGCACCATCGTGTGGCATGGGCGCCCCATGTGCGCACCATCGTGCGGCATGGACGCCCCATGCGCGTACCATCATGCGGCACACGGGCCACATGTAAGCACCATCGTGCGGCATGCGCGCCCGATGCGCGCACCATCGTGCAGCATGGGCGTACCATGCACGCACCATCGTGCGTCATGGGCGCCCCATGCACGCAGCTTCGTGCGGCATGCGGGCCACATGCGCGCACCATCGTGCGGCATGCGCGCCCGATGCATGCACCATCGTGCGGCATGGGCGCCCCATGTGCGCACCATCATGCGGCATGTGGGCCACATGCGCTCACCAGAGTGTGGCATGAGCGCCCCATGCGCGCACCATCGTGTGAAACCCCACTTTTCTATCCTGTCTCGTTTTGCGTGTTTATTCTCGTTTTGCGTGAATTGACCTGTTTATGTGCTATATGACCTAGAATGTTATAATTTTGATGTCAATACTCCTAATACATGCTACATATGCATTCATGAAATTTTCATCAAAAACGGAGTCAGAAATTTTATCGCCTACTTTTAGTGAATAGTGTTTTCGAAACACGTCCGCTGAGATTTTGAAACTGGTCTTTTTAACCCTTCTAGACCTAGTCCACAGACTTTAATAGACCTGTGTTTGATGAAAATGGTTTTAAAATCGGCTTAGGAATTTATTAGGGTTTTTACACCGACTTTTGCGAAAATCGAGTTTTAAGCCGACTCGGGTGGAATTGTTTGATTGTAAAACTTCTTGTCACCTAACAATAATCTACTTGAACTATCTTGAGTGTTGAATAATTGTTTTGAACTTTGGTGATCAAGAAAATGCATTTAAAGTCAAGAAAACACAAAAAAATGCTAAGTTTCAACTTTGACTATCATTTAAATGGTTGACCAACAAGCTTATATCACCAACACACACTCAAAAAGCACAAAAACACCCCAAAAACACACACAAAACCGTGGCTCCTTGGAGGAGAAAGATGAAGGCATTTTCAAACCATTTTTCTCATAGATTTTGCATTTCAAAGCCGAATTGAGTGATTCAAAGCTTGATTTCACTTGTTTGGCATCCATTATACACATTTCTTGCATCAAAACACATCAAAGGTGAGAGAAAAATTCTAGATCTCAAAACTCATATTTTGTGTTTATACGTATAAATGATTATTGAACCGTTAGAATGTTAATCTGATGTTAGATTATTGCTCCTTGCATGCTATGGATCATTTAGCTGTAATACTACGAGTTTTTATCGGTTGTAGCATAATTTTTATTTTTCGGGTATTTAAATTTGATTAATTTGTTCAAAGTTGATTAAATTGAGTTGTGTTGATTGGAATCGATTGCCGTCGATTTCTAAAAGTTTGTTAATTACGTGGTAGCGCCGTTGTAATGCCGAATTTTTGATTGTGATGTTCGTGCCAAAATCCGGAAATTTCAGCCATGACATCTTAGGGTTTTAGGGTTATTGGGCATGATTTGGAGGTGTTATGGTGGTTTTCCGAGGGGGATAATGTAGATGGTTGAATGGGTGAGTGTTTGAAACTGATTTGGAGTTGTTTGGATTAGTAGAATGTAAGATATGATTAATTGAAGTTTAGGTTGTCTTTCTTTAAAATGTTAGATCGAGCCTTAGTTGATTGGGTGTGGGTTGAGTGATTGAATTGTGAGTTGTTGATGGGTAAAATAGAGTTTGATTGTGTGTTTAATGCATGTTCGGTTAGATGGCCTACTTTGTCATCTAACTTAGTTGTCTTTTGTTTAATTAAATATTGATGTTATATTGATGTTATATTGATTATTGATATGATTATTGATGATGATAATATGATGATTGATGATTATTGAGTACGGGAATCGGGCACTTTCGTTGCTGATCTCTCGGAATATTGATGATTGATGTTTATTATTATTGCTGGGTCTCTGGTATGTGTGTGCCACCTCTCGGGCAGCATCGGGCTGTCGGGTTGATAACGGCATGACTATCAGAGATTGCCTCCAGCTCGCATGACGGAGGTGTCATGGAGGGCGAGGTTATTGGGGGTACCCCGGGTGTGTGAGTAATGGGGAGTTACAAGAAGAATGGTTGAGATCGTGATGGCGTTTGGAGCTACACCAACTAGAGAGAGTATCCTTTATTGAATGGTCATATAGTTATGTGATGATAGTATTATTGATGTTATTGTGTGTTTACTGACTCAAAGGATTATTTCCAAGGAGTTTAGTAAACCTTGCTCGAGATCTATCGGATCCTCACTGGGCTTATTTTATATAAGCTCACTCTCTATTATTGCATGCATACAGGTGTACTTTTGCAGGATTACGGGTACGTGCCTCCTGAAGAGGAGAATGTGGAAAACGTGCCTTACGTGGATGAGTCCTATGTTCCAGAGTCTTATCCGTGATGTCGTACATGTTTTATTATCTTGTAAATTAACTTAGTAGACTTTTATCTGCTTTGTAGTTTATAATGTATAAGATGTTGATAAGTTAATGAATTAGTTGATGTTGTCTTAGTAGTTTTTCTTTTGTTTATGATTAGGTTGCTAGATTGGCTCAACATGTTTTGTATTGTATATTAAGGACTTATGTATTATGTTGGAACGGAGGCATATAACGAGTAATGTTTATTGTATGGTATGGTCATGATGTATGTTATTATGTTGTTGAGGAGTTGTTTGATGTATGATGTCTATTGAGGTTGGTTTAGAGCCTCGGTATACTATTTACTGTCGTTATACTGCCGAAATTCCGTTGCATCCTGACTAATTGTAGGAGGGGTCGAGTTGGGGCGTGACATTTAAGTGGTATCAGAGCGCATGTTAGCTGTCAGCCGGGGTATCCTCGGAATGTGGGTAATGGTCTAGGCATGCAAGTATGTATTAAGTGAAAGAAAAGTGAAACATATGTTAATATGTTTATGTGATTAATTTACTTATGTGTCTAACTTTCTATGTGACCAGTATGCCTTGTGTGTTAAGTGAACTAATGTGGTCAATATGTTTTATGTGATAACGTGCTATACGTACTCAATGTGTTGTGATTAATGTGCATTATGTGATTAATGTGCATTATGTGATTAATGTGTATTATGTGACAATTGTGTTTTATGTGATCAAAGTGCCTTATGTGAAGTTTGTTGCTTATGTGACTTTAATTGTTTATAACTTACTTCTGTGATATAACCTGTTTATGTGATGTTGGCTTCTTATATGCTGAATTGTGTGTTATGTGATAATGTTATATTATATGATAATCATGCATTACGTTGTACCTGTTTTCATGTGATGTAATTGTATATATTCTATAACTGTGGGTGATTCTTTTAGGTGAAGTAAGGATGACTGCAAGAGTTTTCGGAAATAGTGGTAGGCCATGATTTTGAATTATTATTATTCTAGAAGTTTATCAGTTAGATTTTAATTGTTATGTTTATGGATTTTAGTTTCGGCTTAGTGGATTGATCTTGATGTTCCTTTAGCGAGAATGAAGTTGTTCGAGGAAAATAGCAATGTATCTTGATGATTATAATTACTTTTGTTGCCATGTTTAACTTATTATTACTTGGAGATGAATCATAAGTTGAGGTTTCTGTGAGGTTGTGATTAGACACTTTTGGAGTCTCAACTCAGATTATACTTTCTTGAGGTTATTTTAGAATGAATTTATTTGAGGAATTAGTGATGTATATTTGTGAATGGAATGAAGTGTGGTATAACATGTGAATATTTCTACTATTTGGGATTGCTATATTATTAATGGATATTTTGGAGTTTTGATCTTTAAACCTTGGAGACAATTGGAGTGATTCCTGACTAAAGTTACTTTATTCGAAGATGTAATTGTTGGAAGATAGAATTATTTGAGGAAATAAAAATGCATTTTGGTGACTGAACATTTACTTGCCTACATCGAGTTTTAGAGTTCTAGGTGGTATGACTTTCTAAATTGTTGATTGGGGATTCACTTGTGTTATAATGGGTTAGTATGAATCTGTATTGTGTTATCAGATTTTGGAATCTTCATTAGTTAATCTTGTTGGGTAATCAGTGATTTATCTTGTTTAGTGATTGGTCTGGTACGGAATATAAATTTTGGAGTGATTTATCTTGTTTGGTGATTGTTATGACTCCTTAGGTTCTCTAGATCTCCTTAGTGTCTTGTTTTGGAGGAAGATAGATTGTAGGATTTGACTTGTTGGTATTTAAATGTGTAGGTGGGACACCCCCTTTGTGCTTCCTATTCTATTGGTCTTATTATTCTTTTCTACTCTATTCTCACTTATTTGAGAGAGAGTTACACTTTTCTAGCTTATCAATTATTTCTTGAAAGTTTTTCTTATTGGATTAATGGATCCTATACCCATTTGACATTGTTTCTATTCTTAACATTCATATTTGCTTCTTATAGCAATGTCACTTATTGGAGTTAAGGTTTGAGACTTCTATATTTCATTCTATATCTCCAGCCATTGGTTTCAATATTTCATTTCATCCTATTACTATTCATTTGGAAGTAATTTCACCCTTGGTATACCATTTTACTTATTCGATTTCACTTGTTTGATGTACTCCTTACCTAAGTACATCATTGTCATTCTTGTTGATCCTTGTTAATCCTATTGTTTTATTATTAAATCGTTGCCATTACTTTGTTTGTAATTGCTCATTTAATATATTCAGCATTGTCCTTTCTTATTTATACTTCTTTGGTTATTGCTTGCTGAGATACTCATTATCTTGACACTCATATTTTCTATTGAATTAATCATCTCTTATTTCTTAATTTCATTTCGCCTCATGTACAACTTACTTGTTGGTTCCTTGAACAATCATCGAGAATTGAAATATCTACTTGTTCAGGAATTTTTGTTCAACATACTCAGCACTGTTTTGACTCGTCATCATCCTTTGTTCGTCCTTATTTAACTGATAGGTGCTGCGACATTTCCTATCTTAGTTATCATGCTTTCTTATTAAACTATTAGCCTCTTGATTCTCTAACCTGTTTGAGCTCTTGTTCACTTGATTGTTGGCTCGAATATGACTTTCCATATTCTTATTTCCTTATAAATTTCATAAGAGCCATATTCTGACAAATGTCACTTTTGAGATATTTCCTTGATCAGTAATGATTCATGTTATCGTAAATGAGTTTTTAAACCCTCGGGGTGTTCATAGAGCTCTTTTCTGTAGTAGGGGATGATTGATAATTAGTGGTGTCACGCTAAGACTTGGAGTTGCAATTTCTTTCATATGCAATATGATGTTAGGTGGGAGAGAATTATGAATTGAAGATTGTCTTGGAACTATGATCATCAACTTGCAGTCAACAGAGGTTGTTCTTTTGAGGTCTTTGGTTAGTTGTCATCCTAAGAGATAAATGAGAACTAAGAGAAGTATTATTAAGTGTAACGATTGAGGATTTAATTGTCTATCAGTTCGAGAATTGCGCGGACGCAATTGTTTTAAGGAGGGGAGAATGTGAAACCCCACTTTTCTATCCTATCTCGTTTTGCGTGAATTGACCTGTTTATGTGCTATATGACCTAGAATGTTATAATTTTGATGTCAATACTCCTATTACGTGCTAAATGTGCATTCATGAAATTTTCATCAAAAACGGAGTCAGAAATTTTATCGCCTACTTTTAGTGAATAGTGTTTTCGAAACACGTCCGCTGAGATTTTGAAACTGGTCTTTTTAACCCTTCTAGACCTAGTCCACAGACTTTAATAGACCTGTGTTTGATGAAAACGATTTTAAAATCGGCTTAGGAATTTATTAGGGTTTTTATACCGACTTTTGCGAAAATCGAGTTTTAAGCCAACTCGGGTGGAATTGTTTGATTGTAAAACTTCTTGTCACCTAACAATAATCTACTTGAACTATCTTGAGTGTTGAATAATTGTTTTGAACTTTGGTGATCAAGAAAATGCATTTAAAGTCAAGAAAACACAAAAAAATGCTAAGTTTCAACTTTGACTATCATTTAAATGGTTGACCAACAAGCTTATATCACCAACACACACTCACAAAGCACAAAAACACCCCAAAAACACACACAAAACCGTGGCTCCTTGGAGGAGAAAGATGAAGGCATTTTCAAACCATTTTTCTCATAGATTTTGCATTTCAAAGCCGAATTAAGTGATTCAAAGCTTGATTTCACTTGTTTGGCATCCATTCTACACATTTCTTGCATCAAAACACATCAAAGGTGAGAGAAAAATTCTAGATCTCAAAACTCATATTTTGTGTTTATACGTATAAATGATTATTGAACCGTTAGAATGTTAATCTGATGTTAGATTATTGCTCCTTGCATGCTATGGATCATTTAGCTGTAATACTACGAGTTTTTATCGGTTGTAGCATAATTTTTATTTTTCGGGTATTTAAATTTGATTAATTTGTTCAAAGTTGATTAAATTGAGTTGTGTTGATTGGAATCGATTGCCGTCGATTTCTAAAAGTTTGTTAATTACGTGGTAGCGCCGTTGTAATGCCAAATTTTTGATTGTGATGTTCGTGCCAAAACCCGGAAATTTCAGCCATGACATCTTAGGGTTTTAGGGTTATTGGGCATGATTTGGAGGTGTTATGGTGGTTTTCCGAGGGGACTAATGTAGATGGTTGAATGGGTGAGTGTTTGAAACTGATTTGGAGTTGTTTGGATTAGTAGAATGTAAGATATGATTAATTGAAGTTTAGGTTGTCTTTCTTTAAAATGTTAGATCGAGCCTTAGTTGATTGGGTGTGGGTTGAGTGATTGAATTGTGAGTTGTTGATGGGTAAAATAGAGTTTGATTGTGTGTTTAATGCATGTTCGGTTAGATGGCCTACTTTGTCATCTAACTTAGTTGTCTGTTGTTTAATTAAATATTGATGTTATATTGATGTTATATTGATTATTGATATGATTATTGATGATGATAATATGATGATTGATGATTATTGAGTATGGGAATCGGGCACTTTTGTTGCTGATCTCTCGGAATATTGATGATTGATGTTTATTATTATTGCTTGGTCTCTGGTATGTGTGTGCCACCTCTCGGGCAGCATCGGGCTGTCAGGTTGATAACGGCATGACTATCAGAGATTGCCTCCAGCTCGCATGACGGAGGTGTCATGGAGGGCGAGGTTATTGGGGGTACCCCGGGTGCGTGAGTAATGGGGAGTTACAAGAAGAATGGTTGAGATCGTGATGGCGTTTGGAGCTACACCAACTAGAGAGAGTATCCTTTATTGAATGGTCATATAGTTATGTGATGATAGTATTATTGATGTTATTGTGTGTTTACTGACTCAAAGGATTATTTCCAAGGAGTTTAGTAAACCTTGCTCGAGATCTATCGGATTCTCACTGGGCTTATTTTATATAAGCTCACTCTCTATTATTGCATGCATACAGGTGTACTTTTGCAGGATTACGGGTACGTGCCTCCTGAAGAGGAGAATGTGGAAAACGTGCCTTACGTGGATGAGTCCTATGTTCCAGAGTCTTATCCGTGATGTCGTACATGTTTTATTATCTTGTAAATTAACTTAGTAGACTTTTATCTGCTTTGTAGTTTATAATGTATAAGATGTTGATAAGTTAATGAATTAGTTGATGTTGTCTTAGTAGTTTTTCTTTTGTTTATGATTAGGTTGCTAGATTGGCTCAACATGTTTTGTATTGTATATTAAGGACTTATGTATTATGTTGGAACGGAGGCATATAACGAGAAATGTTTATTGTATGGTATGGTCATGATGTATGTTATTATGTTGTTGAGGAGTTGTTTGATGTATGATGTCTATTGAGGTTGGTTTAGAGCCTTGGTATACTATTTACTGTCGTTATACTGCCGAAATTCCGTTGCGTCCTGACTGATTGTAGGAGGGGTCGAGTTGGGGCGTGACACATCGTGTGGCATGGGCGCCCCATACGCGCACCTTCGTGCGGCATGCGGGCCACATGCGCGCACCATCGTGCGGCATGCGCGCATCATCGAGTGGCATGCGCCCATCATCGAGCGGCATGGGCACCCCATACGCGCACCTTTATGCGGCATGCTCGCACTATCGTGCCGCATGGGCGCACCATGCGCGCATCTTCGTGCGACATAGGCGCCCCATGCGCGCACTTTCGTGCGGCAAGCACGCACCATCGGGCGGCATGGGCGCCCCATGCACGCACCTTCGTGCGGTATGTGGGCCGCATGTGTGCACCATCGTGCCGTATGCGTGCCCTATGCAAGCACCTTTGTGCGGCATGCGCGCACCATCGTGCGGCGTGGGCACCCCATGTGAGCACCTTCGTGCGGCATGCGGCCCACATGTGCGCACCATCGTGCGACTTGCCCCAGCTGCTTGCCCCAACTACTTGCCCCATTGTGCCCCATGCGCGACCCCACCACACCCCAACTGCTTACCAAGACGTGCCCCAACTGAATGCCAAGTACGTGCCCCAAGTACATGCCCCATCCGAGGCCCAATCGTGGGCAGTCATGCAACACCGTGGGCAGTCGTGCCGCAACCGTTCACCAACGTCCCCAGCCGTGCCGAAGATAGGGGCAACATAACCTTAGTCACCGTTAATGCTAAGGAAAGAACGTTAGGCACCTCGGCGGGCTGGCAGCACACAAGGTCGGATTCAAATTTTTCGCCATCTCTTACGAAGCAAGCGTAAGCTGTCTAACACTTGGGCACCCGAGGCGATGCGCGGGGTCGGCCGGCAGTGTGAGGCCCGACCCCGATTTGCGTGCGAAACCTCGCTTCGTGTGCCCTAACCTAGATTTGCGTGCCATGACCTAGGTTTGAGAATTGTGTTCATTTTATGTGCCATACATTGAATTACGTGCATTCAATTAGGGTTGCGTGAATTTACTTGAAAAACGTGCGTTCGTCTCATAGTTCGTGTTCTACCTCGTAGTGCGTGTCCTAGACCTAGAAAAGCGTGCCTTCACGCTAATCAAGAAAGCATCTTCCACAGAGCACTAGACTATTAAACAATCCTACAAAATCCACTATCAATATAATAATCCTAATTCAACTCACTAGAAAACAAAAAATGCACCAAACACTAAACATTCTTCATTCTTTATTCCTTTTCTTTTGCACTTCCAAACACATGCAATAAAATAAGCTCAACCAAGACAAAATTTCAGAATTTTCCACATGCTTGGCCGACCACTACGTGGCATTTGTGCATGCTTATTCAATATAATTTAATTCCTAGACACATATAGACAAACTATGACACAAATGCATAAAAAAATGACCAAAACCACCTCAAATCTCTCTCTTGCTCGACCAAAAACTCATAGCCCATGCTAGCATTTCAAATTTCCACCTTGAAGACACAAAAAATTCAGATTTGGAAGCCCAAGGCCGACATGCTCCTCAAATTTGCAAAAGGCTTCATTGTTTGTCATTTTCTTCATTTCTCTTTCATTTTTTTCTCTCTTCATCTCATTTTCCTCTCTCATTCTCGGCCTTGGCTGAGTTCTTCATCTCCATAGCTTCTCTTCTTCACACCATAGCTAAGCAAAGCAAGCTACAAGCAAAGAACCTCAACCGAGCTAGCTAGGAGGTGAAAATTACACTTGCATGTGCATTGAAGACTCCATTCGGCCTAGGTAAGCTTCTTGGCATCCATTTCTTTTCTTCATGTTATGACCTCATGCATGTACTAAGAGATTGATCACTAAGCTAGGAAAAATAGAGAAAAGCTAGTTGGGATTTCGGCTAAGCAAGGAGAGGAAGAAAGTTGAGCTTCAACAAGGTTTTTGAGCATCTTTTGGTTGATTGCTAAGGTGAGGGTTAAAACCTTTTGAAAACTCTTCAAAAATTCACATGCATGCTCATAAATGTGTGTATTTGCTTCTGTACTTGAGCTATATGGTCGTTCATAAGCTTAAACAACCATGCATGGCAAGATCTTGGCTTGAAAATGATGCTAGGTGAAGTCGAAATTGTTGACAGCTCTCTAACCAGTTTGTTCGAGGTAAGTTTAGCTAGGCAAATGATGTTTAAAATGCTTGAAAATTGGTAGGTGACTAGTTTGGACGAAGCTAATTTTGACTCTAAGGTCTTCAAAATGGCAAATCTTTAAAATGTGACGAAATCTGGAAATCTGGAAAAATGAAGCAGGTTTTGGCTGATGCACTGACCTTGTGGAAAGAACCATATTTGACTTAGTAAATGATGTCCAAAATGCATGAAATTTGGTGTGCTACTATATTTTTCAGTTCTGGAAAATTTTGTCAGAAATGGACCAAGGCTAAAACAGACCCTAAGGACCTCAAAATCGTCAATTTCTGAAAAGTGTGCAAATCTGGACAGTTTTGTGCTATCTCACTGTTTCGGCTATAACTAATGATTCTGAACTCCAATTGATGCAAGGTTTGTTTCTGATTTTAGTTAACTTCTTAAGATTTAATTTGACATCTTATTCACTGGATTTGGAGATTTTTTGATTACCCTATTGATTGTGAGAATACAGCCTATTGCAGTAAGGGTTTCACTTAATGTTGTACTTAGAAAAATTGTGGTGACTTCTCTTGTTGAATTAAATGCTTTGGATTGTAGCTTCGGGATGTTGTGTGGACTGTTTTGAATGTTTGAGGATGTTGAATTAAATGATGCATGGTTTGAGATTGACTTTGAGTTGGGTTGAGGCTCAAATTGCACGAATATACACGAAATGGAAACCCTAATGACTAGGTAGTTTTGCTAAGTATTGATCATTTGTATATTGTGTGGAAATTATATTCTTAATGGGCTGCTCGTAAATGTCTTATAACTTCAAATTTGATTTCGACCATTGCATGTTGTCAAATAAGTTTTTCTTGTAACCAAACCCACGTAAATGTTGTTGCATGTTGAATAATCGTACCACTTGATTACGTGGACTTCGAAATGAGTTATATGGCTTGACTTACATGTGTTACATGGCTGCCCGTTTAATATTCACATGGCTCTATATGCCTTTCAAGTGAAATTACTTGTCTTATCGTGCCTTGTTTGACTACTTGACAACGTGCGATCTTATAACTGTTCGGAGGTGTCCCACTTTGTTGTCCTCCTAATGTGATATGTTAAATGTTATAAATGTGCATTGCATACGAGGTTGCAACCTTTCATTGTGGCATGGTAGCGTTTCACGAACGCTGGGCGGCAAAGGGCTTGCCGGTCATCCCGTGACTACCATGGTCCAATTCCCTCTCTCGCTTGGCATTCCACCCTCGGAGAGTTGGGTCGTAGGTTTCGGGGTACATCCGGAGTACACCCAATTGGGAGCGATAAGTGGATTATTGAAGTCGGCCGCAACAATTGTATCGGAATTGAAATTGAGAGCAAATGCTCACCGTATCCTTGAAATGATTGGTAAATATATCTGTTACTCGATTTGTTTCATATATTTGCGTACCTTGTTATTTGCAATATGTGACATGTTTTCAAAAAGGAGTTTTCATAATTGAACCGGAAAATAAGTTTCAAAACGTATTTCTCGTTTCCCCCTCGCTGAGTTCATAAGGACTCACCCTCTTTTTCATCACAGGTGAAGAAGAACAAGTACAAGTACCCAAGGACAATGTATCTAATGATGAGCCCCTGGAGTGATTGCCTGTCATTGTTGTTTTTCTTGAACGTGACTACTTGTGAATTTTATATTACTTGAAGACTATTTCCTTTTGTGTTACTCGATGTCATGATGTAAAAGACCCCCGTTGTAATTTGGGGTCTAATTTTGGTTTGTACTTATACTAAATAGACTGATACTAGACATTACTATGATCGTTATGCTTTTATTACCGCTAGTATTATCATAGGTTATGATGCATTAGTGAGGACTAAGTAAATGAATTTATCCAATCTTAAACAGGAATATTTTGAAACGAGGTCAAACAAACAAACGAGACATAGCATCATGCCAGGTTGTAAACCAAACGGGATGTCGAAATAACCAATAGGCCATTCAATTGATGGTAAAGTAGTAATCTTAGTTGGAAATGAATTTGAGATGGTAAACATTTGAGGCGTTTAGAGAATTAGGTTAAACCAAAGGGCCAATTACAGTCGTTATGCTACCGGTTTTCCGGAAAAACTTTGGAGTTTAAACTAAATCATTAGGTGTTAACCTTCATCAACAGCTAAGTACGTGATATTACTTGAATATTAGTTCACACCCTAGTCTAACCTTATAGGCCGGGTTGGGGCGTGACACCTTAGAAGAAATGGTATCAGAGCTTAGATTGCTTAAGCCGAGTTTAACTCTCGGACCGTGGGTCGAGCCCTAAGATAATTAGGATGACTTGTTTATGTGTTATTGTGTGATAAATGTGCCTTCTATGTTCTATGTGCTTAAGTGACTTACATGCCTTAAATGTTTTTTGAATTGTATCTATACTATGTTGCATATCTTATGCGTTAGATTCTTAATTGTCATATTTCAATAAATTGTACATCGTAATTTGTGCCTATAGATGGCTGGCCCTAGTACCCATACTACTAATAGGAGTGGTGAACCTCAAGAGACCGGGGATGCCTATCAGACTAATCTCGGTATAGCTATGTTTAATATGATGGCGAATGCCATGGATCGTGTATCACGTGTGATGGAGCGTCAGGATGCTTGTGAAGCCAACAACAACAACATCAACAACAGGAATGAGGGTAATCATGGGAGACATAGCAGAATGAGGGAATTCCTTGACTTTCGCCCGTCTAAATTCTACGGGGAAGCTGATGATGAGAAAGCAAAGGCTTGGTTGTCCGAGATCGAGAAGATTTTCAGGCCACTTGATTACACAGATGAAGAGAAAGTGGAGTTTGCTGTATTTCTGTTGCACAAGGATGCTGAGCATTGGTGGCACACTGTAGAGGCACTGTGGGAGACTGATCAGACACCTCGCTTGTGGGGTAATTTCGTTAAGGTATTTAAGGAGAAATATGTACCTGCAGTTTCCAGGCAGAGGCAGATCGAGGAGTTCATGCACTTGGCTCAGGGTAATATGACGGTGGCCCAGTACGAGGCACGTTTTGATCGACTGTCCCGTTATACTCAATATATGGTTTGTACTCCAGAGGCAAAAATTTGGAAATTTACTGTTGGATTGAGGCCAGAGATTCAGGACCAGTTAGCTTCTCATGACTTCGATACTTACTCTGCTCTCTTTGCTGCTGCCTCTCGAGTTGACAAGAGGAAACTAGATGGAGCCGGTTCGAGCCAACCGAGCAAGAAACCTTACCAGCCTCCACGTCAGTAGAGAAAATTCCAGAGTCAGAGTCGCGGTCAAGGCTAGAGCCAGAATAGGTCAGTGAATAACCGTGGCCCGACTAAAGCACCATCAGCCTCTTCCACCCGCAGATCCACAGGTAGTTCACTTGCTTCTCAGACTGCCATCTGTTCATACTGTAACAAGAAGGGCCACACCGAGGCCTAGTGTTGGAGAAAATTGGGGAAATGTATGGGTTGTGGCAGCGAACAGCACCGGGTTAAGGATTTCCCTAATTGGCAAGGGGGACAGAATCAGGGTAAACCCGCCGGTAGAGGCAAGACTCCAGTTCCTAGGGTCTAGGCTCGAGCCTATGCTATTGAGTGCGAGGAGATTCCAGATGAGACCGCTGTTGTTGAAGGTACATTCTTCATACTAAATCAACCTGTTAAGGTGTTAATTGATCCGGGTGCTACTCATTCATTTATTACTCCCTTATGTGTGGAACGTGTGAAATTGAAAGTTGTATGTTTGCCATATGAAGTAGAAGTTGGTACTCCAATGGGTTCTAAACTTGTAACTAGTTCAGCTTGTAAAGCATGTAAAATCCAAATTAAGGATAGGGAATTCTCAGCCAATCTTATTGTATTACATTTTCGAGACTATGAGGTCATTTTAGGGATGGACTGGCTGGCAAAACATCATGTCCAACTGGATTGCCGGGCGAAGATTATAACGTTCCGGGTACCTGATCAACCAATACTGGAGATTGTGGGTCGAAGAGATTTCATCGGGACTTCCATTATTTCATCTACAAAAGCAGTGAAGTCCTTGAGGAAAGGGTGCAGCGGATACTTGGCTTACCTTATCAACAAGCCGTCGGATAAAGCTAAGTTGGAGGAGATGCCTGTGATCAAAGACTATGCAGATGTGTTTCTAGAAGAATTACCCGGTTTACCCCCAAATCGGGAAATCAAGTTTGTTATAGAGTTGCTGCCGGGCACCCAGCCGATATCTAAAGCTCCCTATCGTATGGCACCGGCCGAGCTACAAGAATTGAAGGACCAATTGCAAGGATTGCTGAAGAAGGGGTTTGTCCAACCGAGTTCTTCACCGTGGGGTGCGCCAGTTCTATTTGTGAAGAAGAAGGACGGAACGTTGAGGCTATGCATTGACTATCAAGGTTTGAACCAAGTGACTGTCAAGAATAAATACCCACTTCCCCTGATTGACGAGTTATTTGATCAACTGCAAGGAGCCAAAGTGTATTCGAAACTCGACTTGAGGCAAGGGTATTATCAGTTACGGATCAAGAAGGAAGATGTGCCTAAAACGGCTTTCAGGACGAGATATGGGCATTCTGAATATGTGGTGATGCCTTTTGGACTAACTAATGCCCCTGCAGCTTTTATGGATTTGTTGCATAGGGTGTTTCAACCCTACTTGGACCAATTTGTGGTGATCTTCATTGATGATATTTTGGTATACTCGAAATCGGAGGCGGAGCATGAGCAACATCTGCGGTTGGTACTGCAGAAATTTCGAGAGCACCAATTGTATGCAAAGTTTAGCAAGTGTGAATTTTGGTTGTAGCAGATTGCATTTTTGGGGCATATCATATCCCAAGAGGGAATAGCGGTGGATCCAGCAAAGATTGATGCAGTGATGTCTTGGAAGAAGCCGAAAAATGTTACGGAGGTTCGGAGTTTTCTTGGTCTAGCCGGCTATTATCGGAGGTTCGTGAAGGATTTCTCTAAGATTGCAGGACCGCATACAAAGCTCACTCAAAAGAAAACCAAGTTCGTGTGGGATGATAAGTGTGAGAGCAGCTTTCAAGAATTGAAGAAAATATTGACTACCGCACCAGTTCTTGCATTGCCTGAAGGGAGTCAAGGTTTTGTAATCTATAGCGATGCTTCGAAAGAAGGATTGGGATGTGTATTGATGCAAAATGGAAGAGTGATTGCATATGCTTCTAGGAAACCAAAGCCGTATGAGATGAATTACCCGACGCATGATTTGGAGTTAGCGGCCATTGTGTTTGCACTCAAGAAATGGAGGCATTATCTGTGGGGTAACAAGTTTGAGGTATTTACTAATCATAAGAGCTTGAAATACTTGTTCTCTCAAAAGGAGTTGAATATGAGGCAAAGGCGATGGATGGAGCTTTTGGATGATTATAACTGCTCAATCAATTATGTGCCCGGTAAAGCTAATGTAGTTGTAGATGCCTTAAGCAGAAAAGCAGGCATGGCAAAACTGGAAGTCAAGGTGCAGGAGTTGTTGAAGGAAGCATTTATGTGGAAACCACAATTGACTCAGAAGGGGTTACTTTTTGCCACTACCCAAGTTCAATCGACTTTGTTGTCTGAGTTACGAGAGGCTCAACAGAAGGACCAACAATTTCAGAAGATTAAGGAAAACAACACAGATTTCAAGTTTCATGATGATGGTGTTTGGAGGTTTAGGAACCGGATTTGTGTTCCGAACGAGCCGAAGCTGAAAAAGAAGATTCTTGAGGAAGCCCATAATTCAAGATATACTATTCACCCCGGCGGAACAAAGATGTATCGGGATTTGAAGCAACACTATTGGTGGAATAACATGACAAGAGAAATTGCGGAGTTTGTAGCACGGTGTTTGACTTGTCAGAGGGTCAAAGCAGAACATCAACGACCCGCAGGTTTACTTCAACCATTGGAGATTCCTCAATAGAAATGGGAACATATAACTATGGATTTTGTTATAGACCTACCTAGATCATGAAAGGGTCATGACGCCGTTTGGGTTATAGTGGATAGATTGACTAAGTCGGCGCACTTCTTACCGATGAACAAGGAGGATAGTCCTGAGGAATTGGGAGATATGTATGTAGCGGAGATTGTGAGATTGCACAGGATTCCTGTGAGTATTGTATCGGATAGGGATCCTCGTTTTACTTCCCGGTTTTGGAAGAGATTGCAATAAGCTTTGGGAATGAAATTGAGTTTTAGCACGGCTTATCACCCTCAGACGGATGGTCAATCGGAGAGAACTATTCAGATTCTGGAGGATATGCTGAGGGCATGTGTGTTAGATTTCGGGAAAGGTTAGGAGAAATATTTATCTCTAGCGGAGTTTGCCTACAACAATAGTTATCAGGCCACTATCGGGATGGTCCCATTTGAGGCGCTGTATGGACGTAAGTGTCGATCCCCAATTTACTGGGATGAAGTAGGTGAGATGAAGACTTTTGACCCAACCCTTTTACCTGAACTGATGAAGACTGTTGATAATATCCACCTCATCCGAAAACGGATGCTTACTGCCCAGAGCAGGTAGAAGAGTTATACAGACCGACGGAGACGGAGTCTCGAGTTTGAGGTTGGCGACAAGGTGTTCTTGAAGATATCACCCCGGAGGGGACTGATTAGGCATGGCAAGGGTGGAAAGTTGAGCCCGAGATTTGTGGGACCATTTGAGATAGTTGAGAAGGTTGGCAAGTTGGCGCATCGCCTAGCACTATCCCAGAACCTCTCCAATATTCACGACGTCATTCATGTTTCGATGCTACGGAAGTATCATCCTGATCCGTCGCATATCTTGGAGCCAGAGCCGTTGCAGCTTCGGGAGAACTTGTCTTACGAGGAGAAGCCCATTCGGATCCTAGACCAGCAGGATCGGGAGTTGCGCAACAGAACTATACCTATGGTGAAGGTGCTGTGGGATCATCATGGAGTCGAATAAGCAACGTGGGAAAGGCGAGACCAGATGGAGCAGCAATATCCAGCTCTATTTCAAGGTAATATTGAATTTCGGGACGAAATTCTTTTAAGGAGGGGAGGATGTGAGGCCCGACCCCGATTTGCGTGCGAAACCTCGCTTCGTGTGCCCTAACCTAGATTTGCGTGCCATGACCTAGGTTTAAGAATTGTGTTCATTTTAGGTGCCATACATTGAATTACGTGCATTCAATTACGGTTGCGTGCATTTACTTGAAAAACGTGCATTCGTCTTGTAGTTCGTGTCCTACCTTGTAGTGCATGTCCTAGACCTAGGAAAACATGCCTTCACGCTAATCAAGAAAGCATCTTTCACGGAGCACTAGACTATTAAACAATCCTACAAAATCCACTATCAATATAATAATCCTAATTCAACTCACTAGAAGACAAAAAATGCACCAAACACTAAACATTCTTCATTCTTTATTCCTTTTCTTTTGCACTTCCAAACACATGCAATAAAATAAGCTCAACCAAGACAAAATTTCAGAATTTTCCACATGCTTGGCCGACCACTAGGTGGCATTTGTGCATGCTTATTCAATATAATTTAATTCCTAGACACATTTAGACAAACTATGACACAAATGCAAAAAAAAATGACCAAAACCACCTCAAATCTCTCTCTTGCTCGACCAAAAACTCATAGCCCATGCTAGCATTTCAAATTTCCTCCTTGAAGACACAAAAAATTCAGATTTGGAAGCCCAAGGCCGACATGCTCCTCAAATTTGCAAAAGGCTTCATTGTTTGGCATTTTCTTCATTTCTCTTTCATTTTTTTCTGTCTTCTTCTCATTCTCGGCCTTGGCTGAGTTCTTCATCTCCATAGCTTCTCTTCTTCACACCATAGCTAAGCAAAGCAAGCTACAAGCAAAGAACCTCAACCGAGCTAGCTAGGAGGTGAAAATTACACTTGCATGTGCATTGAAGACTCCATTCGGCCTAGGTAAGCTTCTTGGCATCCATTTCTTTTCTTCATGTTATGACCTCATGCATGTGCTAAGAGATTGATCACTAAGCTAGGAAAAATAGAGAAAAGCTAGTTGGGATTTCGGCTAAGCAAGGAGAGGAAGAAAGTTGAGCTTCAACAATGTTTTTGAGCATCTTTTGGTTGATTGCTAAGGTGAGGGTTAAAACCTTTTGAAAACTCTTCAAAAATTCACATGCAAGCTCATAAATGTGTGTATTTGCTTCTGTAATTGAGCTATATGGTCGTTCATAAGCTTAAACAACCATGCATGGCAAGATCTTGGCTTGAAAATGATGCTAGGTGAAGTCAAAATTGTTGACAGCTCTCTGACCAGTCTGTTCGAGGTAAGTTTAGCTAGGAAAATGATGTTTAAAATGCTTAAAAATTGGTAGGTGACTATTTTGGACAGTTTGGAACATTTTTCCCAGAAATAGGCCGAAGCTAATTTTGACTCTAAGGTCCTCAAAATGGCAAATCTTTAAAATGTGACCAAATCTGGAAATCTGGAAAAATGAAGCAGGTTTTGGCAGATGCACTGACCTTGTGGAACGAACCATATTGGACTTAGTAAATGATTTCCAAAATGAATGAAATTTGGTGTGATACTAGATTTTGTAGTTCTGGAAAATTTTGTCAGAAATGGACCAAGGCTAAAACTGACACTAAGGACCTCAAAATCGTCAATTTCTGAAAAGTGGGCAATTCTGGACAGTTTTGTGCTATCTCACTGTTTCGGCTATAACTAATGATTCTGAACTACAATTAATGCAAGGTTTGTTTCTGATTTTAGTTAACTTATTAAGCTTTAATTTGAAATCTTATTCACTGGATTTGGAGATTGTTTGT
>CM075767.1:72565643-72573143 GCA_037974665.1 Ehretia macrophylla
ATGACTTGAGAATGATTTTGAGTTGACTTAGGGTTTTAATCACACGATTAAGCATGAAATGGAAACCCTAATGACTAGGTAGTTTTGCTAAGTGTTGATCTTTTGGTTATTGTATGGAAATTGTATGCTTAGTGGGCTGCCCGTAAATGTTTTATAACTTCAAATGTGAATTTGACCATGGCGTGTTGTCAAATAAGCTTTTCTTGCTACCGAACCCATGTTAATATCATTGCATGTTGAATAATCTTATCACTTGATCACGTGGACTTCTTAATGAGTTATATGGCCTGTTTTACATGTGTTTCATGGCTGCCCATTTAATTTTCATATAACTCTATATGCCTTCAAGTGAAAATTCCTGTCTTATCGTGCCCTGCTTGTTTACCTGTCAATGTGCAATCTTATGACTGTCCGGAGGCAACCTACTTTGTTGTCCTCCTACTGTGATATATTACCTATCATGAATGTGCATTGCATACAAGGTTGCAACCTTTCCTGTTGGCTTGGTAGCGATCACGCACACCGGGCGGCGTTGGGCTTGCCGGTGTACCCGTGACTACCATGGTCCCATTCCCTCTCTCGCTTGGGGGATAGACTTCCTCGGAAAGTTGGGTCGTAGGATTTCGGGGTACATCCGGAGTACACCCACCTGGCGTGTTTTGGGGTTATTTGAAGTCGGCTGCAACAACTGATCTTGGAACTGATCTGAGAGAAAAAGCTCACTGTATCCTTTTTAATATGTGTATAAGTACTCTCGCTTGGTTCCTAGAGAACCTCGGGGAGGAAAGACCGGTATTCCTGTTTCTGTACTTATATTTCTGTTATATTCATGTCTGAAAAAGGGGTTTTCCTAAGTTTAACCGGAAAATGAGTTTCAAAACTTATTTCTCGTTCCCCCTCGCTGAGTTCATAAGGACTCACCCTCTTTTATCATCTCAGGTGAAGAAGAACAGGTACAGGAACTCGAGGACAATGTGCCTAGTGATGAACCCCTGGAGTGATTACCTGTCTTGTTTGCTTTGCTTGATTATGGCTGCTTGTGATCATTGTGTTACTTGAAGACTATTTCCTTTATGTTGCTCAAATGTTGTGATGTAAAAGACCCCCGTTGTAATTTGGGGTCTAATTTTGGTTTGTACTTATATTAAGTAGACTGATGCTAGACATGACACTACTATGATCGTTTTGCTTTTATTACCGCTAGTATCTATCTTAGGTTATGACGCTTTACTTAAGAACTAAGTAAATGAACTTATCCAATCTTAACAGGTATTTGCTATTGAGCTAAGATCAACAGGTATATTTGTAACGAGGATAAATAATCAAATGAGACATAGTATCATGCTACGTTATAAATCAAACGGGACGTCAAAATAACCAATAGGCAATACAATTGATGGGAAACTAGTAATCTTAGTGGGAAATGAATGTGAGATGGGAATGTTGAGGCGTTTAGAGAATTAGATTAAACCAAATGGCCAATTACAGCCGTTATGCTGCCGGTTTTCTGGAAAAACTTTGGAGTTTAGACTAAATCATTAGGTGTTAATCTTCATAAACAACTAAGTACGTGATATTATTTGAATGTTAGTTCATACCCTAGTCTAACCTTATAGGCCGGGTTGGGGCGTGACACCTTAGAAGAAATGGTATCAGAGCTTAGATTGCTTAAGCCGGGTTTAACTCTTGGACCGTGGGTAGAGCCCTAAGATAGTTAGGATGACTTATCTATGTGTTATTGTGTGATAAATGTGCCTTCTATGTTCTATGTGCTTAAGTGACTTACATGCCTTAAATGTTTTTAGAATTGTACCTATATTATGTTGCATATCATATGCATTAGATTCTTAATTGTCATATTTCAATAAATTGTACATCGTAATTTGTGCCTATAGATGGCTGGCCCTAGTACCCGTACTACTAATAGGAGCGGTGAACCTCAAGAGACCGGGGATGCCTATCAAACTAATCCCGGTATAACTATGTTTAATATGATGGCAAATGCCATAGATCGTGTATCATGTGTGATGGAACGTCAGGATGCTCGTGAAGCCAACAACAACAACATCAACAACAGGAATGAGGGTAATCATGGGAGACATAGCAGAATGAGGGAATTCCTTGACTTTCGCCCGTCTAAATTCTACGGGGAAGCTGATGATGAGAAAGCAGAGGCTTGGCTGTCCGAGATCAAGAAGATTTTCAGGCCACTTGATTATACAGATGAAGAGAAAGTGGAGTTTGCTGTATTTCTGTTGCACGGGGATGCCGAGCATTGGTGGCACACTGTAGAGGCACTGTGGGAGACTGATCAGACACATCGCTTGTGGGATAATTTCATTAAGGCATTTAAGGAGAAATATGTACCTGCAGTTTCCAGGCAGAGGCGGATCGAGGAGTTCATGCACCTGACCCAGGGTAACATGACGGTGGCCCAGTACGAGGCTCGTTTTGATCGACTGTCCCGCTATGCTCAATATATGGTTTGTATTCCGAAGGCGAAAATGTGGAAATTTACTATTGGATTGAGGCCAGAGATTCAGGACCAGTTAGCTTCTCATGACTTTGATACTTATTCTGCTCTCTTTGCTGCTGCCTCTCGAGTTGAGAAGAGGAAACTAGATGGAGCCGGTTCGAGTCAGCCAAACAAGAAACCATTTCAGCCTCCAGGTCAACAGAGAAAATTCCAGAGTCAGGGTCGTAATCAGGGCCAGAGCCAGAACAGACTAGGGAATAACCGTGGCCCGACGAAAGCGCCATCAGCCTCTTCCGCCCGCGGATCCACAGGTAGTTCACCTGCTACTCAGTCCGTCAGCTGTTCATATTGTGACAGGAAGGGGCATACCGAGGCCCAGTGTTGGAGGAAGTCGGGACGTTGTATGTGGTGCGGCAGTGATCAGCATCAGATCAAGGATTGCCCTAAACGTCAGGCAGGGCAGAATCAGGGTAAACTAGCCGATAGAGGCAAGACTCCAGTTCCTAGGGTTCAGGCTCGAGCCTATGCTATTGAGTGCGAGGAGATTCCGGATGAGACCACTATTGTTGAAGGTATATTCTTCATACTGAATCAACCTGTTAAGGTGTTAATTGATCCAGGTGCTACTCATTCATTTATTACTCCGTTATGTGTGGAACGTGTGAAATTGAAAGTTGTATGTTTGCCATACGAAGTAGAAGTTGGTACTCCAATGGTTCTAAACTTGTAACTAGTTCAGCTTGTAAAGCATGTAAAATCCAAATTAAGGATAGGGAATTCTCAGCCAATCTTATTGTATTACCTTTTCAAGATTATGAGGTCATTTCAGGGATGGACTGGCTGGCAAAACATCTTGTCCAACTGGATTGCCGGGCGAAGATTATAACGTTCCGGGTACCTGATCAACTGATACTGGAGGTTATAGGCCGAAGAGATTTCACCGGGAGTTCCATCATTTCATCTACAAAAGCAGTGAAGTCCTTGAGGAAAGGGTGCAGCGGATACTTGGCTTACCTTATCAACAAGCTGTCGGATAAAGCTAAGTTGGAAGAGATGCCTGTGATCAAAGACTATGCAGATGTGTTCCCAGAAGAATTACCCGATTTGCCCCCAAATCGGGAGATCGAGTTTGTTATAGAGTTGCTGCCTGGCGCCCAGCCGATATCTAAAGCTCACTTGCCCTGATTGACGAGTTATTTGATCAACTGCAAGGAGCCAAAGTGTATTCGAAACTCGACTTGAGGCAAGGATATTATCAGTTGCGGATCAAGAAAGAAAATGTGCCTAAAACGGCTTTCAGGACAAGATATGGACATTATGAATATGTAGTGATGCATTTTGGACTAACTAATGCCCCTGCGGCTTTTATGGATTTGATGCATAGGGTGTTTCAACCCTACTTGGACCAATTTGTGGTGATCTTTATTGATGATATTTTGGTATACTCGAAATCGGAGGTGGAACATGAGCAACATCTGCAGTTGGTACTGCAGAAACTTCGAGAGCACCAATTGTATGCAAAGTTTAGCAAGTGTGAATTTTGGTTGCAGCAGATTGCATTTTTGGGGCATATCATATCCTAAGAGGGAATAGCGGTGGATCCAGCAAAGATCGATGCAGCGATGTCTTGGAAGAAGCCGGAAAATGTTACGGAGGTTCGGAGTTTTCTTGGTCTAGCCGGCTATTATCGGAGGTTCGTGAAGGATTTCTCTAAGATTGCAGGACCACTTACAAAGCTCACTCAAAAGAAAACCAAGTTCGTGTGGGATGATAAGTGTGAGAACAGCTTCCAAGAGTTGAAGAAAAAATTGACTACCGCACCAGTTCTTGCATTGCCTGAAGGGAGTCAAGGTTTTGTAATCTATAGCGATGCTTCGAAAGAAGGATTGGGATGTGTATTGATGCAAAATGGAAGAGTGATTGCATATGCTTCTAGGAAGCCAAAGCCGTACGAGATGAATTACCCGACGCATGATTTGGAGTTAGCGGCTATTGTGTTTGCACTCAAGAAATGGAGGCATTATCTGTGGGGTAACAAGTTTGAAGTATTTACTGATCATAAGAGCTTGAAATACTTGTTCTCACAAAAGGAGCTGAATATGGGGGAAAGGCGGTGGATGGAGCTTTTGGATGATTATAACGGCTCAATTATTTATGTGTCTAGTAAGGCGAACGTGGTTGCAGATGCCTTAAGCAGAAAGGCAAGCATGGCAAAACTGGAGGTCAAGGTGCAGGAGTTGTTGAAGGAAGCATTTCTGTGGAAACCACAATTGACTCAGAAAGGGTTACTTTTTGCCACTACCCAAGTTCAATCGACTTTGTTGTCTGAGTTACGAGAGGCTCAACAGAAGGACCAACAATTTCAGAAGATTAAGGAAAGCAATGCAGATTTCAAGTTTCATGATGATGGTGTTTGGAGGTTTAGGAACCGGATTTGTGTTCCAAACGAGTCGAAGCTGAAAAAGAAGATTCTTGAGGAAGCCCATAATTCAAGATATACTATTCACCCCGGCGTAACAAAGATGTATCGGGATTTGAAGCAACATTATTGGTGGAATAACATGAAAAGAGAAATCGCGGAATTTGTAGCACGGTGTTTGACTTGCCTGAGGGTCAAAGCAGAACATCAACGACCCGCAGGTTTACTTCAGCCGTTAGAGATTCCTCAATGGAAATGGGAACATATAACTATGGATTTTGTTATGGACCTGCCCAGATCACAAAAGGGTCGTGACGCCGTTTGGGTTATAGTGGATAGATTGACTAAGTCGGCGCACTTCTTACCGATGAACAAGGAGGATAGTCCTGAGAAATTGGGAGATATGTATGTGGCGGAGATTGTAACATTGCACGGGATGCTTGTGAGTATTGTATCGGATAGGGATCCTCGTTTTACTTCCCGATTTTGAAAGAGATTGCAAGAAGCTTTGGGGACGAAGTTGAGTTTTAGCACGGCTTATCACCCTCAGACTGATGGACAATCGGAGAGGACTATTCAGATTTTGGAGGATATGCTGAGGGCTTATGTTATGGATTTCGGGAAAGGTTGGGAGAAATATCTATCTCTAGCGGAGTTCGCCTACAACAATAGTTATCAGGCCACTATCGGGATGGCCCCATTTGAGGCACTGTATGGACGTAAGTGTCGATCCCCAATTTACTGGGATAAAGTAGGTGAGACGAAGACTTTTGACCCGACCCTTTTACCTGAACTGATGAAGACTGTTGATAATATCCACCTCATCCTGAAACGGATGCTTACCGCCCAGAATAGGCAGAAGAGTTATGCAGACCGACGGAGACGGAGTCTCGAGTTTGAGGTTGGCGACAAAGTGTTCTTGAAGGTATCACCCCGGAGGGGACTGATTAAGCATGGCAAGGGTGGAAAGTTGAACCCGAGATTTGTAGGACCATTTGAGATAGTTGAGAAGGTTGGCAAGTTGGCGTATCGCCTAGCACTACCCCAGAACCTCTCCAATATTCACGACGTCTTTCATGTTTCGATGCTGCGGAAGTATCATCCTGACCCGTCGCATATCTTGGAGCAAGAACCGTTGCAGCTTCGGGAAAACTTGTCTTACGAGGAGAAGCCCATTCAGATCCTAGACCAGCAGGATCGGGAGTTGCGCAACAGAACTATACCTATGGTGAAAGTGCTGTGGGATCATCATGGAGTCGAAGAAGCAACGTGGGAAAGGCGAGACCAGATGAAGCAGCAGTATCCAGCATTATTTCAAGGTAAAATTGAATTTCGGGACGAAATTCTTTTAAGGAGGGAAGGATGTGAGCCTCGACCCCGATTTGCGTGCGAAACCTAGCTTCGTGTGCGCTAATCTAGATTTGCGTGCCATGACCTAGGTTTAAAAAATGAGTTCATTTTATGTGCCATGCATTGAATTACGTGCATTCATTTAGGATTACGTGCATTTACTTGAAAAATGTGCGTTCGTCTCGTAGTTCGTGTCCTACCTCGTAGTGCGTGTCCTAGACCTAGGAAAGCGTGCCTTCACGCTAATCAAGAAAGCATCTTTCACGAAGCACTAGACTATTAAACAATCCTACAAAATCCACTAACAATATAATAATCCTAATTCAACTCACTAGAAGACGAAATAGCACCAAACACTAAACATTCTTCATTATTTATTCCTTATTCTTTTTGCATTTTCAAGATACAATTAGATAATGATCAAAAGTTGAAAAAATTCAGCAATTCTAGTAGCCTTGGCCGACCACTAGGTAGAGTTTTGCATGCATGTTTAATTCAAATTCATTCCTAGACACATTTTGACATTCTATGACACAAAGGCATTAAAAATTGCTCAAAAATCCTACCACTTGCACACTATTTTCGGCCACATCATCCTTGCCCATCCTAGGAAATTCAAAATAGCACATTGAAGACACAAAATGCTGAATTTGGCTGCCCAAGGCCGACATGCTCCTCAAAAAAATTGCAAAGCCTTCATTTGTTGTCATTTCTTCATTCTCTTTCATTCTTCTTTCACTTCCCTCTCATTTCTCTCTCTCTCTCGGCCATAGCTGCACATTACTACCTCCATAGCTTCTCTTCCTCACAACATAGTTAATCAAGTCAAGCAACCATCAAGAAAGTCGAAGCGAGCTAGCTAGAGTTCAAAAATTCTCATGCATGTGCTTTGAATAATTCTAATCGGCCTAGGTGAGCTTCTTGACATCCATTTCTTTTCTTCATGTTTTAACCTCATGCATGTGCTAAGAGATTGATCACTAAGCTAGGAAAAAGAGAGAAAAGCTAGTTGGGTTGTCGCCTAAGCAAGGAGATCGAGAAGGTTGTGCTTCAACAAAGGTTTTTGAGCAACTTGAGGTTGATTGCTAAGGTGAGGGTTAAAACCTTTTGAAAACTCTTCAAAATTTCACATGCATGCTCATAAATGTGTGTATTTGCTTCTGTAATTGAGATATATGGTCGTTCATAAGCTTAAACAACCATGCATGGCAAGATCTTGGCTTGAAAATGATGCTAGGTGAAGTCGAAATTGTTG
>CM075767.1:72578143-72580643 GCA_037974665.1 Ehretia macrophylla
TCGCGCAGGCCCAATGACACATCAGGGGACGGGAATGGCCCCCAACGTGTACCTAGCCGGCGGCACGGGGATGGCTAGTTTTGTGGTTGGGCAACCACTCGACCCCTCATTAGCCATCCCAATGACGTCGACGGTGTTGCGGCACCAAGATGGATATTGAGGGGCTAGGGAAGCCACCACGTTCCTCATTAGCCATCCTGGTGCCGCGCCGAGGGACATGCTGGGGGACGCGGGGCGGGGGTGGCACGGCCCCAACGCACGGGTATGCAACGCAATACCTCCGCGTGATTCACTCGGTAGGCATTCCCGCCCACAATATAGCCCACGATATAGCCCACGATATAGCCCACGATATAGCCCACAATGTGCCACGAAATGCCCACAACGTCCCCCCGCATGGCCCTCGACCAGGAGGCTCGACACCACATACCCCCCTATAGTACATTTAAATGCAAAAACCCAAGTGATAGCAGTAGCATACATTTTGCCAGAGATTCATAATGGGTGTTTTACACTATAAAAGGCCCCATATGGCATGATCTTCGTACCCAACTTGCCCCTTATTGATATCATATGATATCCAAATGCTTTAAAAAAAAAATTTCGAATTTTTTTTTTAATATTTAATAATTACGAAAAATAGGGAAAATCAAAAAAATAGTAGAAAATTCAGAAAAATTTATATTAATTCATACATTAATTAGTTAAACGATATTCAAAAATATTTGTTTTGAAAAATTAATTTTTAATTTTTAAAAATTACAAAAAAATAGGGAAAAATCACAAAAAATACTAGAAAATTCAGGAAAATTTATATTAATCCATAAATTAATTAGTTTACATGATATTTGGCGTTACAATTTGTTTTGGATGGATTGGGAAACCGATTAATCTATTTCGCCTCACAAATGTGACGAACTATTTGTCGGACAAGGCAAAAGTTAATACTACGTCGTAGATTCGGAAACCACTTGTACAAGAATATCAATGTCTACATTCGTGTCATAAAACATTTCGCATGCCCAATTCCCCCAAATGCTTAACGTTGTCTGTCGTGCCCACCGTCCCCTACTAGTTCCAAAGCCGTCCCCTAACATCCGCCATCGTCCCCCAAGTGTACCCCCACAGTCCCCCAGCCGTGCCCCAACAGTGCCCCACCCGTGCCCTAACAGTGCCCAAACAGCGCCCCTTGAGCGGCCCGGGCGCCACTTGCGCGCACCATCGTGCGGCACGGGCGCCCCATGCGCGCACCTTCGTGCGGCATGCGGGCCACATGCGCGCACCATCGTGCGGCATGGGCGTCCCATGCGCGCATCATCGTTTGTCATGCGGGCCACATGCAAGCACCATCGTGCGGCATGCGCGCCCGATGCGCGCACCATTGTGCGTTAAGGGCGCCCATGCGCGCACCATCGTGCAGCATGCGGGCCACATTCGCGCACCATCGTGCGGCATGCGCGCCCGATGAGCGCACCATCGTGCGACATGGGCGCCCCTTGCGCGCACCTTCGTGCGGAATGCGGGCCACATGCGCGTACCATCGTGCAGCATGCGTGCCCCATACGCGTACCATCATGCGGCAAAGGCGCACCATGCACGCACCTTCGTGCGGCATAGGCGCCCCATGCGCGCACCATCGTGCGGCATGCGGGCCACATGCGCGCACCATCGTGCGACATGGGCGCCCCATGCGCGCACCTTCGTGCGGCATGCGGGCCACAAGCGCGCACCATCGTGCGGCATGCACGCCGCATACGCGTACCATCCTGCGGTAAGGGCGCACCATGCGCGCACCTTCGTGCGGCATGGGCACCCTATGCGCGCACTATGCGCGCACCATCGTGCGGCATGGGCGCCCCATGCGAGCACCAACGTGCGTCATGTGGGCCACATATGCCCACAATCGTGCGACATGCGCGCCCGATGAGTGCACCATCGTGCTACATGGGCGCCCTATGCGCGCACCTTCGTGCGGCATGCGGGCCACATGTGCACACCATGCGCGCCCGATGCGCGCACCATCGGGCGGCATGGGCGCCGCATGTGCGCACCTTCGTGCGGCATGCGCGCACCATCGTGCGGCATGGGCGCCCCATGCGCGCATCGCTGTGTGGCATGGGCGCCCCATGCACGCACCTTCGTGTGGTATGCGGGCCACATGGGCTCACCAACGTGCGGCATGCGCGCCCGATGCGAGCACCATCGCGTGGCATGGGCGGCCCAAGCGCCCACCTTCGTGCGGCATGCGGGCCACATGCGCGCACCAGAGTGCGGCATGAGCGCCCCATGCGCGCACCATCGTGAGGCATAGGCGCCCCATACGTGCACCTTCGTGCGGCGTGCAGGCCATATGCGCGCACCATCGTGCGGCATGCGCGCACCATCGAGCGGCATGGGTGCCCCATGCGCGCACCATCATGCGGCATGCGCGCACCATCGAACGGCATGGGCGCCCCATGCGCTAACCTTCGTGCGGCTTGCTTGTACCATCGCGCGGCGT
>CM075767.1:72585643-72593143 GCA_037974665.1 Ehretia macrophylla
ATCAAATGCCCGCGTTTACCCCGAAAGCCCCAATTTCCCTCTTTTGGCTTTAAACCACAACTACATTGTCCGGGCTTCAAACAAGGGATATCAAGGCATCTATAGCACCTAGGTAGCCTAAGGAAACTAGAATTGAAGCCCGAATCCACCCGGAATCGCATTAACCCCGAAAGCCCCAACTTAAAGTCGGCTATTTTCCATTTTTAGGCGATTTAAGGGCAATGCAAGTGTACGGGGCTATTTGATTATCTTCACTAGTACCTAAGGCATCAATTAGGAGCATTAATTCAAGCCAATTCGAACAATTACACAAAACCCTAGAAAAAAATGTCACTATTCACCCTAGAAATCAAACTAACGATTCTAACCGTTTAAATTGCGAAACGACGGTTCAAAAGTGTTCTCTAGCATTCATATAGATAGTACATTAGCATAGATAACATTTACAATGGCATTTAATCATATTTCCAACGATTCAAGAAATGAGCAATTATTTAAAAATGCAAAAACAAGCCATGAAATCCCTCACCACTACGCGTAGGAACACCTAGGAGGCTTGAAGACACCCTAATCCACTTGCTCAAGGCTTGGCTTGGCTTGATTTGAAGAGTTGAAGATGGAAAAATGCTCCCAAAGGCAAAGAGGGGCTGTCGGGTTTTTGGGGCTGCTGTTCAGCTTTTATTTATTTTTTTTTTTTTTGTGATATATGAGCTAAAGTGTGATATAATAAGGGGTTGAGTTGAGGTGGGGTCCTTTGGGCGCTTGAGTGGTCTAATATAATACGCGTAGTAAGCTTTAAAAGCGAGTCTAAGGGGTGACACATTGGTTAACTAATTAAATCTATAAAGTTATTACGTAACACTATTCACTCAACTACTAAAGTCATTTTCTAAACGAGCCTTCCTAACGCCTTAAGCTCAAATGCACATTTTTCCCACTACTTTTACAATTAATATGATTTAATAAAAATGCTAATTAACTAATAGAAAGTAGTTTAAAAACGGAGTGAATAGTAGTCACAAAGTCAGTTAATAAGGCATAGAAGTAAATGCGCAAACAAGGGATGTAACAGTAATTAGATGCATGGCTAAAACTCGGGCGTCACATCCTCTCCCCCATAAACTAATTGCGCCCACGCAATTCTTACATGATTCGGCGAATAACTCCGGATACCGATCCCGCATCTGATCCTCTCTTTCCCATGTCACATCCTCTACTCCGTGATGATCCCACAGAACTTTAACCATCGGAATGCTTTTAGTCCTCAGCTCCTGAACTTTCTGATCAACAATTCGAAGAGGTTTCTCTGTGTAGGTCAAAGTTTCACTGATCTCTAGCGGTTCCGGTTCAAGTATGTGAGAGGGATCTGGCTGATACTTCCGAAGCATGGAAACATGAAATACGTCATGAATTCTGCCCAGACTGGGAGGTAAGGCTAAACGGTAAGCCAAATCACCAACAGTTTCAGTTATCTCAAATGGTCCCACATATCGAGGACTGAGTTTACCTCCTTTACCATGCCGAATCAAACCCTTGCGAGGAGAAACTTTCAGAAATACTCGATCCCCTACAGTAAATTTCAGATCACGACGGCGTCTATCTGCATAACTCTTTTGCCGGCTCTGCGCTGTAAGCATCCTTTTCCTGATAAGCTGCACCTGATCAATCATTTTGTTCATTTCAGGTAAGAGAGTAGGGTCGATAGTCTTCATTTCACCAACCTCATCCCAGTAGAGAGGAGACCGACATTTACGCCCATACAGTGCCTCATAAGGTGCCATACCAATAGTAGCTTGATAACTATTGTTGTAGGCGAACTCTGCTAGTGGCAAATACTTCTCCCAACTCTTACCGAAGTCCAGAATACAAGCCCGCAACATATCCTCAAGGATCAAGATAGTTCTCTCGGATTGACCATCTGTCTGAGGATGATAAGCTGTACTAAAATTCAAATTCGTGCCCAAAGCTTTCTGAATCTTCTGCCAGAACTGAGATGTGAATCTGGGATCTCTATCCGACACAATACTCTTTGGAATTCCATGAAGTCGGACCACGTTCTCAATATACAACTCTACCAGTTTATCAAGAGAATCAGACTTCTTTTTAGCAATAAAATGAGAAGTCTTGGTCAGTCTATCCACAATAACCCAGACTGAGTCGTTACCCCTCGAAGACCTCGGTAAATCGGATACGAAATCCATAGTAATATGATCCCATTTCCAAACAGGAATAGCCAAAGGCTGCAACAACCCTGCAGGTCTCTGATGTTCTGCTTTAACTTTCTGACAAGTAAGACATCGGGCAACATAGTCAGCAATTTCTCTCTTCATATTATTCCACCAGAAATTCTGCTTCAAATCTTTATACATTTTCGTACTGCCTGGATGGATAGTATATCGAGAACTGTGTGCCTCAGCAAGAATATCCTTCTTCAGAGTTGGATCATTCGGAATACAGATTCTACCTTTGAATTTGAGAATACCATCGTCGTGCAGTTTGAAATCCGACTCTCCCCCTTTAGAATTCTCTAAGACTTTCAACAATTGAAGATCAGCCTGTTGAGCTTCTCGAATCCTGGATAACAACAGAGATTGAATCTGCAAACTTGCAAATTGAATACCAGAATTTGAAGTACTAGGCTTCCATAAGCACAATTCTTCCATGAATTCCCAATTCTTGATAATCAAGCTGGCAACAGTAGCCTTTCGGCTCAAAGCATCAGCAACAATATTCGCCTTACCTGGAAGATAATTAATAGTGCAGTTATAGTCCTCAAGTAATTCCAGCCAACGCCTCTGCCTCATGTTCAACTCTTTCTGTGAAAACAGATATTTCAAGCTCTTATGATCAGTGAAGATTTCAAATTTGTTGCCCCAGAGATAATGGCGCCATTTCTTTAACGCAAGAATGATAGCTGCAAGCTCAAGATCATGAGTCGGATAGTTGAGTTCATAAGGCTTCAGTTTCCTGGAAGCATAAGCAATAACCCTGCCATTCTGCATCAATACACAACCCAGACCTTCCTTCGAAGCATCACTGTAGATCACCAGATTATCATAACCCTCAGGTAAAGCAAGAATAGGAGCTGTAGTCAATCTCTTCTTCAATTCCTGGAAGCTGGCCTCACATTTATCATTCCAGTCAAATACGGTTTTCTTCTGAGTAAGCTGAGTTAAAGGCCCTGCAATCTTAGAGAAATCCTTGACAAACCTCCGATAATACCCAGCTAAACCAAGGAAACTATGAATCTCCATGACAGTTTCAGGCCGTTTCCAAGATAACACTACTTCAATCTTCGCTGGATCAACAGAAATACCATCCTGCGAGATAATATGGCCAAGAAAAGCAACTTGCTTAAGCCAGAATTCACATTTGCTAAATTTTGCAAATAACCGATGCTCCTGAAGAGTTTGCAACACAATTCTGAGATGTTGTTCATGTTCCGCCTCAGATTTAGAATAGACAAGGATATCATCAATAAATATGACTACAAATTGATCCAGATAAGGACGGAATACCCTCTGCATTAAATCCATGAATGCGGCGGGAGCATTAGTAAGACCAAACGGCAAGACAACAAACTCATAATGGCCATATCGAGTTCTGAAGGCAGTTTTAGGGACATCATCTTTCTTAATCCTCAGCTGATAATAACCCTGCCTCAGATCAAATTTAGAGAATACCCTGGCGCCTTGCAACTGATCAAACAACTCTTCGATTAAAGGCAAAGGATATTTATTTTTGATGGTTACCTGATTAAGACCCCGGTAATCGATGCATAGGCGAAGAGATCCGTCTTTCTTTTTAACGAAGAGAACTGGCGCACCCCACGGTGAAGAACTCGGCTGAATGAATCCCTTCTCAAGCAAGCCCTGCAATTGAACTTTCAATTCCTGCAACTCAGGTGGAGCCATTCTGTACGGAGTCCTAGAGATAGGTGAAGTCCCCGGCAATAAATCAATCATGAACTCTATCTCTCTATCAGGCGGTAACCCAGGTAATTCCTCAGGAAAGACCCCCGGAAACTCTCTCACGATAGGTACATCATCCAATTTCAATTGATCCCCAGGTTGATTAATCAAATAAGCAAGATAAGCCTCACAACCCTTGCTCAATAATTTAGATGCCCTAATAGAAGAAATAATAGGAGTTCCCGTAGATTTTCTACTACCAACTATTTTAAGTACGGGTTGGTCAGGCATCTCTAGATACACAATCTTCTTTCTACAATCAAGCTGGGCATAATATTTACTTAACCAGTCCATCCCCAATATAATTTCAAAGTCATTGAAGGGTAGGATAATCAAATCAGCAGGAAAAACACGACCTTCAATAAATATGCTACATGCTCTGCAAATACATCTAGTAACAAACTTCGGACCCATAGGAGTATAAACCACAATCTCATGCAACAGTTTATCATGTTTCAATTTAGCATTTTGTGCACAAGTAGGAGTAATAAAAGAATGCGAAGCCCCGGAATCAATTAAAACCTTAACTGATTGATCATTAAGAAGAAAAATACCTTCTACCACAGCGGTAGTGTCCGGAAGCTCCTCGGCATCCAAAGCAAATACTCGGGCCTGGCCTCGTGGTGGTGGTGCTGCGGCTGGGGCCCTGGTCTGAGAGTTCTGAGCTGATGTCTGACCCCTAGGGTTATTAAATTTCTGACAGTCTTTAACCCTGTGCTGATCACTGCCGCAACCTGTACACTTATTATGTTTCTTCCAACAAACATCCTCAGTGTGACCCTGACGCTGACAGAAGCTGCACTGCTGGTGACGTCTTGCAACAGTGCCTCCCGAAGGAGCTCTGTAAGTAGAGGTAGCTGAACTACCCTGCTGCGAACGGGAAACTGCTGGACGGAACTGACTCTGAGTCTGACTCTGAACTGGTCGTGCCTGAGTCTGAGTAGGCCCTGTGTAACTCTGAGTCTGTCTCGGCTGCGAACTCTGCCCAACTGATACAGCCTGCCCCTGGTACCCTTGACTCTGAGACTGAAACCGTTTACTCGATTGACTGGTCTCGGCTAATACATCGGCTTTCCGTTTCTCATATCTCGAGGCAGCTCGGACTACTGCAGCATAGTTAGGAAAATCATTTGAAGACAAGTTCAGCATAATATCTCTCCTCAAACCCATGATGAACCTCTGAATCTTCATGTCCTCCGGCTGAATTAAAGCTGGTGCATAACGGGAAAGCCGGGTAAAAGTAGCCTCGTATTGATCTACCGTCATACTTCCCTGCCTCAAGTTTATGAACTCAGTCTGTCGCCTCTCGCGGGCAACTACCGATATATACTTGTCTCGAAATTCTCGGACAAAATCAGCCCACGAATGATGACCTCCCTCAGCTCCCCATTTCTCACTGATGGTATTCCACCAATCTTCAGCATCACCCTCGAGAAGGAAAGTAGCATAAGTAATCTTCCTGTCATCATGGCACTCCAATATCGCTGCCACTCTCTCGAACTTTCTTAGCCACATCTCAGCTTTCATATCGTCCGGCTCCCCAAAGAAAGTATAGGCCCCATGATGTATAAGCCGATCATACAGATTCCCTCCGGTAGGGCCACTACCTCCGGCTCTCGCAGCCTGATTACCTGCAACGACCCCTGGTTGACCCTGTTGCGTAACAAACTGGGCGATAGTGTTCATAGCTGTGGCCATCGTGGCCAAGATCTGTGCAGTGCTCGGCTCTTGATCCTGCGGTGCATTTTCGGCCACCTCAGCTTCTTGCCCCTGAACCCCCTCGGGTTCTCCACCAACATTCGGATTATCAGCACGACGGCGAGGCCCCATCACGAATAGCTAGAATGCAAAGTGTTATGACAGGTATATATGTATATATGCAATTTATAAGTAAACATATAAAGAAAAGTCCAATTAGATTCACATAAAGTCAAGTACATAGGAATTCAAATAAATATTCCACATTCTCGAAGTAAACATAAATCACTAGATCATACTTGACATTCTAGACTCTTGATATTCTATTTCCATGCTAGCATGTTCATTCCTTATTCAAATTTCACTTAGGTCAATCAAAATCAAGGACTCATGTATTCACAAAGTCACATAACAAATCTCTACCCACAGACCGAGAAATTTAACCCGGCTTCATGCAATCTATAGCTCTGATACCACTTAAATGTCAGGCCCCGACCCAACCCCCAAGCTAAAGGTTAAGTCCGGACCCGACACACGGACAGAGTCTCCCCTGTACCGTGGACATTCTGAAAACCTGTAAACACTTAAACAAGGTCCTAACAATACAATACAGCTTTTCTCAATTAAACAACAAAGCTATAAGGCCATCCGAGCCTTATAGTGCACAAAAATTCCAAAACACACAAGCATGCGAGAACTAGTGACAGCATAGTCTTATAATCATAACATTCTAGGAAATCAATAAAACAACTTAAGGAGTAAAGCATTCTACATTAACCATCCACTCCCAAGCATGCAAGGAAATAAGGCAAGAATAAAAGTTATTACAGTTCATAGACTTTCAAAGCTACAACCCAACCATCTAATCTTCGACTTATACAACAAGCATATACAAAGCCCTTGGGCTACAAAATAGTACATAAAGTAATCAGATGAGTCTTCCACAAAGCAACAAAATCATTAACCACCTCAAGTTATCAGACACAACAACTAAGGTAAAGGCTCGATCTGAACTTCTTCTTCCTCAACTAAATCAACAAGCTGGGGATCACCCTCAGCGTCTCCTGAAACAGATATCGAGGTATGAGCAACCACTGTTGCCCAGTGAGGGATATAGTCCCGGGGCGTGAAATGCAACAGATAATACAATTACACAACAATAACACTTTATCAATTTAAGAATCAATGAAAACTTAAATAACCACACAATTAAAAGGATACATTTCAACAATCCCCTATACACCAATCTTCACTGGTCTTCAATCACGATCCACGAACCACGAGCACGATCACGATAAGCCGGCATAACCCCAATCACTCCAGTGGGTGTACTCCGGATGTACCCCGAAACCTACGACCCAACATCCCCTGGTAATCTCCGGACCAGGCGAATGAGGGAATAGGGTACGGAGTTAGAATATCCACCGGCAAGCCCTCTGCCGCCTAGCCGATATTCAACACATCCGCCCTGACACTATGGTTGCGCAACCACTATGCAATGCACTTAACGATGGCAAGTTAATAGCAATAATATAAGCATTAACACATATGAGGATCAACAAAGTAGGTTGACCTCGTTGCAATTAGGATAGAAGCAAATATAGAAGTTAATAAGCAGTTTACAAGTGAACATATACAAAATAAGCATAGGATTACACCAAAAGCTCCAAACCAACTTAATATCACATATAAACACTCATGAAGTCATGCCGTGGGTTTAGAAATGTGAAACAAATGAAATTGCACTTAAACCCCTTTATTTTACATACTATTTCTCTTCCAAACCCAAGTTAATGATTTCATTTTCAAAAGAAACTCTCCCAACCTTCTA
>CM075767.1:72605643-72608143 GCA_037974665.1 Ehretia macrophylla
GATAATAGTTCACCAAGCTGAGAAACGACCGTAACTGGGGAACACCGTTTGGCGGCTCCCAGTCAAGAATAGCCTGCACCTTGGCTGGATCCATCCGAATCTTGCCTCTGCCAATGATATGCCCAAGGAAGTGCACCTCTTCCTTGGCAAAGCTACACTTCTCCAGTTTAATGTACAGCTCATGCTCCCTCAGCTTTTGGAAAACCTGCCTCAAATGCACCACATGGTCCTCCAAACTCGAGCTGTAAACGACAATGTCATCTAGGTAGACGACCACGAACTTGTCCAGGAAGGGCTGGAATACTTTGTTCATCAAAGTACAAAATGTGGCAGGGGCATTAGTTAAACCAAATGGCATGACCAGAAATTCATAAGCACCATACCTGGTCACGCAGGCCGTTTTTGCTTCGTCCCCTTCGGCAATCTTGACTTGCCAATATCCCGACCGCAAGTCAATCTTGGAAAAGTACCGGGCTGCACCCAACTGATCGAACAGCTCCATGATCAGTGGGATGGGGTACTTGTTCTTGATGGTGATCTTGTTCAACGCCCTATAGTCCACGCACATCCTCAGGGAACCATCGGCCTTTTTCTGGAACAGCACTGGGGCACCAAACGGGCTACTGGATGGCCTAACCATGCCTGCATCAAGAAGCTCTTGCAACTGCTGTTTCAGCTCGGCTAACTCATTCTGGGCCATCCTGTACGGTGGTTGGGCTGGAGGTCGTGCACCTTCCACCAGCTCAATCTTATGGTCCACTTCACGTTTCGGGGGCAACCATTTAGTCAACTCATTCGGCATGATATCTGCATACTCATCAAGCACAACCTGCACAGACTGGGGAATAGGGTCTGGTCCCCCATCTGGTTCATCCTCATGGACAGTCACCAAGTACGTTTCCTCCTGTCGTTTAAGCCCTTTCACCAACTGCATAGCCGATAGGGTCTTGGCTCCAGCTTTGGTTTCTCGCACCATTGGCACCGTGCATGGCGTGGAATCGCCTGTCAATACAAGTGAGTTACCAAATGGAACCAATAAAGCACGTACCTCATCAAGCCACTCCAACCCGAGCACCACGTCATAGTCATCCAACGGCACTACGATGTAATTGACATATCCTTGCCATTCACCGATCCTGGTCCGCACACCACGAGCAACCCCAACGATAGGCACGGCCTTGGAGTTGGCTGCCTTGATTAGGCCTTGGGTCTTAGTCACCCGAAGGTCCATCTTGTTTGCAACATCGGCCCTCATAAAATTGTTGGTGGCCCCTGTATCCACCAATGCCTTCAACGGTTTGCCCCTGATATTGATGGAGACAAACAATGACCCCTTCCGTCGTTCTGCCGATTTCTCCACTTCAGGCTTCACGGCATTTAGAATCCGCAACGAACCCATCTGCGTTTCCTGCTCTTGGGACTGTTCGGCTTCACGTTCCTGGATCAACGAAGCCATCTTGCCTCTTTGGGGACATTCGGCAATGTGGTGGTCCTTGCTGCCACATAGATAGCACTCGTACGTCTTTGGCTTGAACTGTTGGCTTCCTCCTTTGCCACCGTCAGCCGATTGTTTGCCTTTGCCTTTGTTTTGTTGGGGTTTATTTGTAGAGGACGAGGTTGAGCCCTTGTCCCGATTTCCTCCTCCCCCACCTTTCCCCTTGCCTGATCCTTGGCCCTTGGGCCTATTGCTGTCACCTTTCCTGGAAAATTCAATCAAGCTCTCGGCTGCAGCAATGGCCGAAGCAAGATCTTGCACGCCACGACGTTGGAGCTCTTGCCTCGCCCACGGTTGCAGACTGTCTAGGAAAGCAAATAAGGCATCTATATCAGACAAGTCAGGGATTTCGAGCATTACCTCTTGGAACGCCTTCACATAATCCCGTATCACGCCTTTATGTGTCAAGCGCCTCAAGCGTCCACGGCCTTCGTACTCCACATTTTCAGGATAGAACTGCCTCTTGATTTCAGCCTTGAAATCGTCCCAAGTATTGATGGTACACAGCCCTCGTTCAATATCGGCAGAACGTCATCCCCACCATAACATAGCGACATCTGTCAAGAACAAAGATGCCGCACGCACCCTCGCTTCATTGTCAACCAGCCCCGTTGCAGCAAAATACTATTCCAGATTCCACAAAAAGTTCTCCAACTCCCTGGCATTCCGATTTCCACTGAACGGCTTCGGTCTCGGCACGTCCAACCTGGGAGAAGACATGGCTACCGTAGCTGCACCACCACTAACGACAGCCTTGCATAAAGCAACATCAGCCTTAACCGACTCAAGTTCCGTTTGCAATTCGGCCAAATTTGCGCTGAATTGTGCCCGGAACTCTTCCAACGTCTTTTGCATTGAATCTACAAAAGAGTTAATAGAAGAGAGTACCTGCCCTTGCAGCTCTTCATTTCTGTCCTCCAGCTCTTGCACTCGTTCAGCCAGCTCAGACTCGCTACCGGCTTCCACCTGCCTTAGCCGAGTACACACATCATCCAGCATTGCAGT
>CM075767.1:72613143-72615643 GCA_037974665.1 Ehretia macrophylla
TGGCATGATCTTCGTACCCAACTTGCCCCTTATTGATATCATATGATATCCAAATGCTTTAAAAAAAAAAATTATTGATATCATATGATATCCAAATGCTTAAAAAAAAATTTTCGAAATTTTTTTTTAATATTTAATAATTACGAAAAATAGGGAAAAATCAAAAAAAATAGTAGAAAATTCAGAAAAAATTATATTAATTCATACATGAATTAGTTAAATGATATTCAAAAATATTTTTTTCAAAAAATTAATTTTTAATATTTAAAAATTACGAAAAAATAGGGAAAAATCACAAAAAATACTAGAAAATTCAGAAAAATTTATATTAATTCATAAATTAATTAGTTTACATGATATTTGGCGTTACAATTTGTTTTGGATGGATTGGGAAACCGATTAATCTATTTCGCCTCACAAATGTGACGAACTGTTTGTCGGACAAGGCAAAAGTTAAGACTACGTCGTAGATTCGGAAACCACTTGTACAAGAATATCAATGTCTACATTCGTGTCATAAAACATTTCGCATGCCCAATTCCGCCAAATGCTTAATGTTGTCCGTCGTGCCCAACGTCCCCTACTAGTGCCAAAGCCGTCCCCTAACATCCCCCATCGTCCCCCAAGTGTACCCCCACCGTCCCCCAGCCGTGCCCCAACAGTGCCCCACCCGTGCCCCAACAGTGCCCAAACAGCGCCCCTTGAGCGGCCCGCGCGCGCCACTTGCGCACACCATCGTGCGGCACGGGCGCCCCATGCGCGCACCTTCGTGCGGCATGTGGGCCACATGCGCGCACCATCGTGCGGCATGGGCGCCCCATGCGCGCACCATCGTGCGTCATGCGGGCCACATGCAAGCACCATCGTGCGGCATGCGCGCCCGATGCGCGCACCATCGTGCGGCAAGGGCTCACCATGAGCGCACCTCCGTGCGGCATGGGCGCCCCATGCGCACACCATCGTGCAGCATGCGGGCTACATGCGCGCACCATCGTGCGGCATGCGCACCCGATGAGCGCACCATCGTGCGACATGGGCGCCCCATGCGCGCACCTTTGTGCGGCATGGGCGCCACATGCGCGCACCATCGTGCGGCATGCGCGCCCCATACGCGTACCATCGTGCGGCAAGGGCGTACCATGCGCGCACCTTCGTGCGGCATGGGCGCCCCATGCGCGCACCATCGTGCAGCATGCTGGCCACATGCGCGCACCATCGAGCGACATGGGCGCCCCATGTGCGCACCTTCGTGCGGCATGCGGGCCACATACGCGCACCATTGTGCGGCATGCGCGGCGCATACGCGTACCATCCTGCGGCAAGGGCGCACCATGCGCGCACCTTCGTGCGGCATGGGTGCCCCATGCGTGCACCGTGCGCACACCATCGTACGGCATGGGCTCCCCATGCGCGCACCAACGTGCGGCATGCGGGCCACATACGCACACCATCGTTTGGCATGCGCGCCCGATGAGCAAACCATCGTGCGACATGGGCGCCCCATGCGCGAACCTTCGTGCGGCATGCGGGCCACATGCGCGCACCATGGTGCGGCATACGTGCCCCATGCGCGCACCATCGTGCGGCATGGGCGCCCAATGCGCGTACCTTCGTGCGGCATGCGGGCCACATGTGCGCACCATGCGCGCCCGATGCGCGCACCATCGGCCGGCATGGGCGCCGCATGTGCGCACCTTTGTGGGTCATGCGCGCACCATCGTGCGGCATGGATGCCCCATGCGCGCATCGCTGTGCGGCATGGGCGCCCCATGCGCGCACCTTCGTGCGGCATACGGGCCACATGCGCGCACCATCGTGCGCGATGCGCTCCCGATGCGCGCACCATCGAGCGGCATGGGCGCCGCATGTGCGCAGCTTCGTGCGGCATGCGCGCACCATCGTGCGGCATGGGCGCCCCATGAGCGCATCGCTGTGCGGCATGGGTGGCCCAAGCGCGCACCTTCGTGGGGCATGCGGGCCACATGCGCGGACCAGAGTGCGACATGAGCGCCCCATGCGCGCACCATCGTTAGGCATGGGCTCCCCATACGTGCACCTTCGTGCGGCATGCAGGCCACATGCGCGCACCATCGTGCGGCATGCGCGCACCATCGAGCGGCATGGGCGCCCCATGCGCGCACCATCGTGCGGCATGCGCGCACCATGGTGCGGCATGGGAGCCCCATGCGCGCACCTTCGTGCGGTATGCGGGCCACATGCGTGCACCATCGTGGGGTATGTGCGCCCCATATGCGCACCATCGTGCGGCAAGGGAGCACCATGCGCGCACATTCGTGCGGCATGAGCGCCCCATGCGCTCACCATCGTGCGTCATGCGGGCCAGATGCGCCCACCATCGTGAGGCATGCGCGCCCGATGAGCGCACCATCGTGCGACATGGGCGCCCCATTCGCGCACCTTCGTGCGGCATGCTGGCCACATGCGCGCACCATCGTGCTCCATGCGCGCACCATCGTGCGGCATGGGCACCCAACGCGCG
>CM075767.1:72623143-72625643 GCA_037974665.1 Ehretia macrophylla
GGGACAAACAAACCACCTTCCTACCCACGCGGTGCTTGGATTGCCACGACACTAGACCACGTCTGTCGCATTACGACTCAGCGAGGACCATGGCGTCGTGTGCTAGGCGATTCGCGCATCGCGCAGGCCAGTGGGAACACACCGGGGGACGGCTTCAAGGCCGCATGGTGCTTGGATAGCCACGACATTGAAGCATCAGCAATCGTCTCATCACAACGCTCGAGTCGTTGCTTAACGAAAGACAATGCCACATGTGCTAGGCGATTCACGCATCACGCATACCCCCCACCGGCCCCCTGTATGCACCTGTATTGACGGAATGGGACAAGCAAACAACCTTCCTGCCCACGCGTTGCTTGGATCGCCACGACACTAGGCCACGTCCGTCGCATTACGACTCAGCGAGGACCATGGCGTCGTGTGCTAGGCGATTCGCGCATCACGCAGGCCTGTCGGAACACACCGGGGGACGGCTTCAAGGCCGCATGGTGCTTGGATCGCCACGACATTGAAGCATCAGCAATCGTCTCATCACAACGCTCGAGTCGTTGTTTAACGAAAGACAATGCCACATGTACTAGGCGATTCGCGCATCACGCCTGCCCCCAACCGTCCCCCTGTATGCACCTGTATTCACGGAACGCGACAAGCAAACTACCTTCCTGCCCACGCGGTGCTTGGATCGCCACGACACTAGACCACATCCGTCGCATTACGACTCAACGAGGACCAAGGCGTCATGTGCTAGGCGATTTACGCATCACACAGGCACGTCGGAACCAACCGGGGGACAACTTCAAGGTCGCACGGTGCTTGGATCACCACGACATTGAAGCATCAACAATCGTCTCATCGCAACGCTCGCGTCGTTGCTTAACGAAAGCCAATGCCACATGTGCTAGGCAATTCGCGCATCACGCATGCCCCCCACCGTCCCCCCGTATGCACGGAACGGGACAAGCAAACTACCTTCCTACCCACGCGGTGCTTGGATCGCCATGACACTAGACCACATCCATCGCATTACAACTCAACGAGGACCATGGCGTCGTGTGCTAGGCGATTCGCGTATCGCACAGGCCTGTCGGTACCAACTGGGGGACGGCTTCAAGGCTCCATGGTGCTTGGATCGCCACGACATTGAAGCATCAGCAATCGTCTCATCGCAACGCTCGTGTCGTTGCTTAACGAAAGCCAATGCCAAGTGCGCTAGGCGATTCGCGCATCACGCACGCCCCCCACCGTTCCCCCGTATGCACGGAACGGGACAAGCAAACTACCTTCCTGCCCACACGGTGCTTGGATCGCCACGACACTAGACCACGTCTGTCGCATTACGACTCAGTGAGGACCATGGCGTCGTGTGCTAGGCGATTCGCGCATCATACAAGCCCGTCGGAACCAACCGAGGGACGACTTCAAGGCCACATGGTGCTTGGATCGCCACGACATTGAAGCATCAGCAATCGTCTCATCGCAACGCTCGCGTCGTTGCTTAACGAAAGCCAATGCCACGTACGCTAGGCGATTCGCGCATCACGCATGCCCCCCACCGTCCCCCTGTATGCACCTGTATTCACGGAACAGGACAAGCAAATTACCTTCCTGCCCACGCGGTGCTTGGATCACCACGACACTAGACCACGTCCGTCTCATTACGACTCAGCGAGGACCATGGCATCGTGTGCTAGGCGATTCGCGCATCGCACAGTCCAGTGGGAACACACCGGGGGACGGCTTCGAGGCAACACGATGCTTGGATCGCCACGACATTGAAGCATCAGCAATCGTCTCATCGCAACGCTCGTGTCGTCACTTAACGAAAGCCAATGCCACATGTACTAGATGATTCACGCATCACGCATGCCCCCCACCGTCCCCCTGTATGCACCCGTATGCACGGAACGGGACAAGAAAACTACCTTCCTGCCCACGCGGTGCTTGGATCACCACGACACCAGACCACGTCCATCGCATTACGAGTCAGCGAGGACCATGGCATCGTGTTCTAGGCGATTCGTGAATCGCGCAGGCCCATAGGATCACACCGGGGAACGGCTTCGAGGCCGCACGGTGCTTGGATCGCCACGACATTGAAGCATCAGCAATCGTCTCATCGCAACACTCGCGTCGTTGCTTAACGAAAGCCAATGCCACATGTGCTAGGTGATTCGTGCATCACGCACGCCCCCTACCGTTCCCCCGTATGCACGGAACGGGACAAGCAAACTACCTTCCTGCCAACGTGGTGCTTGGATCGCCACGACACTAGACCACGTCCGTCGCATTACGACTCAGCTAGGACCATGGCGTCGTGTGCTAGGCGATTCGCGCATCGCACAGGCCCGTCGGAACCAACCGAGGGACGGCTTCAAGGCCACATGGTGCTTGGATCGCCACGACATTGAAGCATCAGCAATCGTCTCATCGCAACGCTCGCGTCGTTGCTTAACGAAAGCTAATGCCATGTGCGCTAGGCGATTCGCGCATCACGCATGCC
>CM075767.1:72633143-72635643 GCA_037974665.1 Ehretia macrophylla
TGCCCCCCACTATCCCCCTGTATGCACCCGTATTCACGGAACGGAACAAGCAAACTACCTTCCTGCCCACGCGGTGCTTGGATCACCACGACACTATACCACGTCCGTCGCATTACGACTCAGCGAGGACCATGGCGTCGTGTGCTAGGCGATTCGCGCATCGCACAGGCCCGTCGAAACCAACCGAGGGACGGCTTCAAGGCCACATGGTGCTTGGATCGCCACGACATTGAAGCATCAGCAATCGTCTCATCGCAACGCTCGAGTCGTTGCTTAACGAAAGCCAATGCCGCATGTGCTAGGCGATTCGCGCATCACGCCTGCCCCCCACCGTCCCCCTGTATGCACCTGTATTCACGGAACGCGACAAGCAAACTACCTTCCTGCCCACGCGGTGCTTGGATCGCCACGACACTAGACCACATCCGTCGCATTACGACTCAACGAGGACCATGGCGTCATGTGCTAGGCGATTTGCGCATCACACAGGCACGTCGGAACCAACCGGGGGACAACTTCAAGGCCGCACGGTGCTTGGATCGCCACGACATTGAAGCATCAACAATCGTCTCATCGCAACGCTTGCGTCGTTGCTTAACGAAATCCAATGCCACATGTGCTAGGCAATTCGCGCATCACGCATGCCCCCCACCGTCCCCCTGTATGCATTTGTATTCACGGAACGGGACAAGCAAACTACCTTCCTGCCCACGCGGTGCTTGGATCGCCCCGACACTAGACCACGTCCGTCGCATTATGACTCAACGAGGACCATGGCGTCGTGTGCTCGGCGATTCGCGCATCGCACAGGCCTGTCGGAACCAACTAGGGGTCGGCTTCAAGGCCCCATGGTGCTTGGATCGCCACGACATTGAAGCATCAGCAATCGTCTCATCGCAACGCTCGCATCGTTGCTTAACGAAATCCAATGCCACATGTGCTAGGCAATTCGCGCATCACGCATGCCCCCCACCGTCCCCCCGTATGCACGGAACGGGACAAGCAAACTACCTTCCTGCCCACGCGGTGCTTGGATCGCCACGACACTAGACCACGTCCGTCGCATTACGACTCAGTGAGGACCATGGCGCCTTGTGCTAGGCAATTCGCGCATCGTACAGGCACGTCGGAACCCACTGGGGGACGACTTCAAGGCCGCATGGTGCTTGCATCGCCACGACATTGAAGCATTAGCAATCGTCTCATCGCAACGCTCGCGTCGTTGCTTAACGAAAGCCAATGCCACGTGTGCTAGGCGATTCGCGCATCACGCTTGCCCCCACCGTCCCCCAAGAGCCAACCAAGCCCACGCGGTGCTTGGATCGCCACAACACTAGACCATGGCCGCGCGCATCCACTCGGCAATGGCCATGGCTTCGTGTGCTAGGCGATTCGCGCATCGTACAGGCCCAATGACACATCGGGGGACGGGAATGGCCCCCAACGTGTACCTAGCCGACGGCACGGGGATGGCTAGTTTTGTGGTTAGGCAACCACTCGACCCCTCATTAGCCATCCCAATGACGTCGACGGTGTTGCGGCACCAAGATGGATAATGAGGGGCAAGGGAAGCCACCACGTTCCTCATTAGCCATCCTGGTGCCGCGCCGAGGGACATTCTGGGGGATGCGGGGCGGGGGTGGCACGGCCCCAACACACGGGTATGCAACGCAATACCTCGGCGTGATTCACTCGGTAGGCATTCCCGCCCATGATATAGCCCACGATATAGCCCACGATGTGCCACGAAGTGCCCACAACGTCCCCCCGCATGGCCCTCGACCAGGAGGCTTGACACCATATACCCCCCTATAATACATTTAATTGCAAAAACCCAAGTGACAACAGTAGCATACATTTTGCCAAAGATTCATAATGGGTGTTTTACACTATAAAAGGCCTCATATGGCATGATCTTCGTACCCAACTTGCTCCTTATTGATATCATATGATATCCAAATGCTTTAAAAAAAAAAATTTCGAAATTTTTTTTTTAATATTTAATAATTACGAAAAATAGGGGAAAATCAGAAAAAATAGTAGAAAATTCAGAAAAAAATAGTAGAAAATTCATAAAAAAATTATATTAATTCATACATTAATTAGTTAAATGATATTCAAAAATATTTTTTTCGAAAAATTAATTTTTAATATTTAAAAATTACTAAAAATAGGGAAAAATCACAAAAAATACTAAAAAATTCAGAAAAATTTATATTAATTCATAAATTAATTAGTTGACATGATATTTGGCGTTACAATTCGTTTTGGATGGATTGGGAAACCGATTAATCTATTGCCTCACAAATGTGACGAACTGTTTGTCGGACAAGGCAAAAGTTAAGACTACGTCGTAGATTCGGAAACCACTTGTACAAGAATACCAATGTCTACATTCGTGTCATAAAACATTTCGCATGCCCAATTCCCCCGAATGCTTAACGTTGCCCGTCGTGCCCAACGTTCCCTACTAGTGCCAAAGCCGTCCCCTAACATCCCC
>CM075767.1:72640643-72653143 GCA_037974665.1 Ehretia macrophylla
AACACGCCAGGTGGGTGTACTCTGGATGTACCCCGAAATCCTACGACCCAACTCTCCAAGGGTGAATACCAAGCGAGAGAGGGAATTGGATCATGGTAGTCACGGTAAAACCGGCAAGCCCGATGCCGCCCGGCGGACGTGAAACGCTACCATGCCACACGAAAGGTTGCAACCTTGTATGCAATGCACATTTATAACATTTAACATATCACATTAGGAGGACAACAAAGTAGGTTGCCTCCGAACAGTTATAAGATCGCACGTTGTCAAGTAGTCAAACAAGGCACGATAAGACAAGTAATTTCATTTGAAAGGCATATAGAGTCATATGATCATCAAACGGGCAGCCATGTAACACATGTAAAACAGGCTATATAACTCATTAAGAGGTCCACGCAATCAAGCGATAAGATTATTCAACGTGCAATGATATCAACATGGGTTCGGATGCAAGAAAAGCTTATTTGTCAACATGCAATGGTCAAGATCACTTTTGAAGTTATAAAACATTTACGGGAAGCCCACTAAGCATATGATTCCAACACAATATCCAATTGATCAACACCTATTAAGACTATCGAGTCATTAGGGTTCCCATTTCATGCTTAATCAAGTGATTAAAACCCTAAGTCCACTCAAGATCATTATCAAGTCTTGCATCATTTAATTCAACATCCTCAAGTGCTCACAACAGTCCACATAATATCCCAACACCACATTTCCACACAATTAGTGTCACAAGAGAGGTTACAACAATTTTCCAAGCATATGGCTAAATAAAACCTTTACTGCAATAGGATGTTTTCTCACAATCAATAGGATAATCAAACAATCTCCAAATTCCGTAAATAAGATGTCAAATTAAAGCTTAAGAAGTTAACTAAAATCAGAAACAAACCTTGCATCAATTGGAGTTCGGAATCATTAGATATAACCGAAACAGTGGAATAGCACAAAACTGTCCAGATTTGCACACTTTTCGATAATTGACGTTTTTGAGGTCCTTAGGGTCAGTTTTAGCCTTGGTCCATTTCTGACAAAATTGTCCAGAACTGAAACATCTAGTAGCACACCAAATTTCATGAATTTTGGACAACATTTACTAAGTCAAATATGGTTCGTTCCTCAAGGTCAGTGCATCTGCCAAAACCTGATTCATTTTTCCAGATTTCCAGATGTGGTCACATTTTAATGATTTTCCATTTTGAGGACCTTAGAGTAAAAATTAGCTTCGGCCTATTTCTGGGAAAAATGTTCAAAACTGTCCAAAATAGCCACCCACCAATTTTCAAGCATTTTCAACATCATTTACTTAGCTAAACTTACCTCGAACAGACTGGTCAGAGAGCTGTCATCCATTTCGACTTCACCTAGCATCATTTTCAAGCCAAGATCTTGCCATGCATGGTTGTTTAAGCTTATGAACGACCATATATCTCAAGTACAGAAGTAAATACACATATTTATGAGCATGCATGTGAGTTTTTAAAGAGTTTTCAAAAGATTTTAACCCTCACCTTTGCAATCAACCAAAAGATGCACAAAAACCTTGTTGAAGCTCAAATCTCTTCTTCTTCTTGCTTAGCCGAGATTCCAACTTGGTTTTCTCTATTTTTCCTAGCCTAGTAATCAATCTCTTAGTACATGCATGTAGTTAGGACTTGAAGAAAAGAAATGGAAGCTTAGTAACTCACCTAGGCCGAAAATGAAGCTTCAATGCACATGCATGAGTGATTTTTGCATCCTAGCTTGTTCGGTTGAGGTCCTTTTCTTGTGGCTTGCTTGGTTTAGCTATGGTGTGAAGAAGAGAAGCTATGGAGGTATAGAACTCAGCCAAAACCGAAATGGTGAGAGAAAGTGAGAGGGAGAGAGAGAAAATGTGAGGAAAGTGAGAGAAATGAGAGAAAAATGAGGCTTTTGCAATTTTTTGAGCATGTGGTCAGCCTTGGGCATACAAATTCAGAATTTTTTTGTCTTCAAGATGGAATTTTGAAATGTTAGCATGGGAATAGGTGGTTTGGTCGAAAATGGTGTGAGAATTGAGGTGGTTTGAGCAATTTTTTATGCATTGATAAGTGTTTTTGTGTCATGACTTGTCTAGAATCATTTTGAATTAAACATGCATGCAAAAATCTGATTTTGTGTCATCTTTTGAATTGTTTTAACATGTGTGTAAGAGAATGTTGGGTATTTAGGGATTTTAGGTAGAATAGAATATAGGATATATTTAGAGGTTTGTGAGATTTTGTCTTGTAGTGAGTTTAAAATATAATATTTAGGTGTTAGTGGATTTTGTAGAGATTTGAATTAGGATTATAATAATAGTTAGTGGTGTTTGTAGGATTATTTTATAGTCTAGTGCTTTGTGTAGGATTCTTTATTGATTAGCGTGCGGGCACGCTTTCCTAAATCTAGGGCACGCACTACGAGACACATACAGAAATCAATACAGGGCACGAATCACGAGGTAGATACGAACTATGAGGTAAGACACGGACTTCAAGACTAATGCACGCAATCCTAGGTGAATGCACGTAAACCAATGCAAGGCACGTAATTCAATGTAATGCACGCAAATCGAGGTACGACTCTTAAACCTAGGTTAAGGTATGCAATTCAAGGTTAGGGCACACGAAATGAGATAACACACATACATCGAGGTTAGGGCACGTATTTCTAGGTACCGCACGTGAGTCGGGGATTAGGGCACACTATTCTAGGTCAAGGCACGTATAACGAGGTATGCACAAAAACCAAGAAAGGACACGTAATCCAAGGTCGGTCATATAATTTTAGGTCTAAGGTGCGCAAATCGAGGTAAGACACGTTATTCGGGGTCGGGCCTCACACAGGGACAGTGGGAATCTCGTTAATCCATTCATGCGCGTTACTAATTAGATGACGAGGCATTTGGCTACCTTAAGAGAGTCATAGTTACTCCCGTCGTTTACCCGCGCTTGTTTGAATTTCTTCACTTTGACATTCAGAGCACTGGGCAGAAATCACATTGCGTGAGCATCCGCAGGGACCATCGCAATGCTTTGTTTTAATTAAACAGTCGGATTCCCCTTGTCTGTACCAGTTCTGAGCTGGCTGTTCGATGCCCGGGAAAGGCCCCCGAGGGAGCCGTTCCCAGCCGACGGGTTCGGGACTGGGACCCCCGTGCCCAGCCCTCAGAGCCAATCCTTTTCCCGAAGTTACGGATCCATTTTGCCGACTTCCCTTGCCTACATTGTTCCATCGACCAGAGGTTGTTCACCTTGGAGACCTGATGCGGTTATGAGTACGACCGGGCGTGGACAGCACTCGGTCCTCCGGATTTTCAAGGGCCGCTGGGGGCGCACCGGAAACCGCGCGACGTGCGGTGCTTTTCCAGCCGCTGGACCCTACCTCCGGCTGAGCCGTTTCCAGGGTAGGCAGGCTGTTAAACAGAAAAGATAACTCTTCCTGAGGCCCCCGCCGACGTCTACGGACTCCCTAACGTTGCCGTCAACCGCCACGTCCCGGTTCAGGAATTTTAACCCGATTCCCTTTCGGCGCACGCGCCGAATGTGAGGCCCGACCCCGAATAATGTGTCATACCTCGATTTGCGTGCCATAGACCCCTAATTAAATGGCCGACCTTGGATTACGTATCCTGTCTTGGTTTTCGTGCATGCCTCGTTATACGTGCTTTAACATAGAATTATGTGCCCTAATCCTCGAGATACGTGCAATACCTAGATAAACGTGCCATGACCTTAATTTACATGCAAGACCTCGATTTGCGTGTGTCTCTTCGTTTCGTGTGTATTAACCTTGAACCGCGTGCTTTAACCTAGGTTTAAGAGTCGTGTCTTGAATTACGTGCATTGCATTGAATTACGTGCCTTATTTTGATCTACGTTCCTTCACCTAGGGTTGCGTGTGTTAGCATTAGAATCCGTGCACTTATCTTGAAGTATGTGCCTTAGTCTTGAAATACGTGTTGTACCTCGTAGTTCGTGTCTAACTCGTAATTCGTGCCCTAGATCTAGGAATCCGTGCCACCACATTAATCAAGAAAGAATCCTACACAAAGCACTAGACACTAAAATAATCCTACACAATCCACTAACCAATATTATATTCCTAATTCAAATTCTCTACAAACTCCACTAACAATAAAATAATACTAAACTATTCCTACATTTTCCACTATCTATTATTCTATTCATAATTCAACTCATCAACAAACATTCCTATATTTTATTCTACCTAGATTCCCTAATTTCCCAACATTCCTATGACAATTCTAATGACACAAATGCATAAAGAATTATTCCTAGATAAACTATGACAAAACACTTAACACAATGCATAAAAAATTGCTCAAATTCTCCTCAAATCTCCACCATTTTTGACCAAGTGCTTCATGCCCATGCTAACATTTAAAAATTCCATCTTGAAGACACAAAAAGTCTGAATTTGTATGCCCAAGGTTGACCATATGCTCAAAAAAATTGCAAAGCCATCACTTTTGTCATATTCTCTCATTTCCTCTCAATTTCTCTCATCCCTCTCATTTTCTCTCTCCATTTCGGTTTTGGATGATTTCTCTCCACCTCTTAGCTCATCTTCATCATCCTAAGGTGCATCAAGACAAACCACAAGCAAAGAAACTCACCCAAGCAAGCTAGGATGCAAGAAACACACATGCAAGCATTTTGAGTCACCATTTTCGGCCTAGGTAAGTTTTCTTGGCTTCCATTTCTTTTCTTCTTGTTCTAACCTCATGCATGTGCTAAGAGATTGATCACTAGGCTAGGCAAAATAGAGAAACCAAGTTGGAATCTCGGCTAAGCAAAAAGAAGAAGAGATTTGAAGCTTCAACAAGTTTTGTGCATCTTTGTGGTTGATTGCTAAGGTGAGGGTTAAAACCTTTTGAAAACTCTTCAAAATTCACATGCATGCTCATAAATGTGTGTATTTGCTTCTGTACTTGAGCTATATGGTCGTTCATAAGCTTAAACAACCATGCATGGCAAGATCTTGGCTTGAAAATGATGCTAGGTGAAGTCGAAATTGTTGACAGCTCTCTGACCAGTCTGTTCTAGGTAAGTTTAGCTAGGCAAATGATGTTGAAAATGCTTCCAAATTGGTAGGTGACTAGTTTGGACAGTTTTAAACATTTTTCCCAGAAATATGCCGAGGCTAATTTTGAATCTAAGGTCCTAAAAATGGTAAATCTTTAAAATGTGACAAAATCCGCAAATCTGGAAAAATGAAGCAGGTTTTGGCAGATGCACTGACCTTGTGGAACGAACCATATTTGACTTAGTAAATGATGTCTAAAATGCATGGAATTTGGGGTGCTGCTATATTTTTCAGTTCTGGACAATTTTGTCAGAAATGGACTAAGCCTAAATCTGACCCTAAGGACCTCAAAAACGTCAATTATCGAAAAGTGTGCAAATCTGGACAGTTTTGTGCTATTCCACTGTTTCGGCTATATCTAATGATCCCGAACTACAATTGATGCAAGGTTTGTTTCTGATTTTATTTAACTTCTAAAGCTTTAATTTGACATCTTATTCACTGGATTTGGAGATTGTTTGATTATCCTATTGATTGTGAGAAAACAGCCTATTGCAGTAAAGGTTTCACTTAGCTATATGCTTGGAAAATTTTTGTAACCTCTCTTGTGGTGCTAATTGCTTGGAATTGTGGTGTTGGGATGTTGTGTGGACTGTTTTGAGTACTTGAAGATGTTTGAATTGAATGATGCATGACTTGAGAATGATTTTGAGATTGACTTTGAACTGGGTTGAGGCTCAAATTGCATGAATATACGCGAAATGGAAACCCTAATGACTAGGTGGTTTTGCTAAGTGTTGATCATTTGGATGTTGTGTGGAAATTTTATGCTTAGTGGGCTGCCCGTAAATGTCGTATAACTTCAAATGTGATTTTGACCATTGCATGTTGACAAATAAGCTTTTCTTGCACCCGAACCCATGATTGACGTCATTGCATGTTGAATAATCTTATCACTTGATCACGTGGGCTTCTTAATGAGTTATATGGCCTGTTTTACATGTGTTACATGGCTGCCCGTTTAATTTTCATATAACTCTATATGCCTTTCAAGTGAAATTTCCTGTCTTATCGTGCCCTGCTTGTTTACCTGTCAATGTGCAATCTTATGACTGTCCGGAGGCAACCTACTTTGTTGTCCTCCTACTGTGATATATTACCTGTTTTATCGTGCCCTGCCTGTTTACTTGGTCAATGTGCAATCTTATGACTGTCCGGAGGTAACCTACTTTGTTGTCCTCCTACTGTGATATATTACCTGTCATAAATGTGCATTGCATACAAGGTTGCAACCTTTCCTGTTGGCATGGTAGCGATCACGCACACCGGGCGGCATCGGGCTTGCCGGTGCACCCGTGACTACCATGGTCCCATTCCCTCTCTCGCTTGGGGGCTAGACTTCTTCGGAGAGTTGGGTCGTAGGATTTTGGGGTACATTCGGAGTACACCTACCTGGCGTGTTTTGGGGTTATTAGAAGTCGGCCGCAACAACTGATTCTGGAACTGATCCGAGAGCTAAAGCTCACCGTATCCTTTTACTATGTGTATAAGTACTCTCGCTTGGTTCCTAGAGAACCTCGGGGAGGAAAGACTGGTATTTCTGTTCCTTTACTTGATTTTACTGTTATATTCATGTTTGAAAAGGGATTTTCATAAATTGAACCGAAAAATGAGTTTCAAAACGTATTTCTCGTTCCCCCTGGCTGAGTTCATAAGGACTCACCCTCTTTTTTATCACAGGTGAAGAAGAACAGGTACAGGTACCCGAGGACAACGTGTCTATCGATGATTCCTTGGAGTGATTGTCTGTCCCTACGTGCTTTTGTGCTTTGCTTGAAAGTGGTTGCTATATGGATGTTGTGTTTGATTGCAAACTATTCATTTTATTGATGTAAATGACCCCGTTGTAATTTGGGTCTAATTCTGGGATTGTACTATCTATAACTGGACGAACTTTTATTTGGTTGTTTGCTTTCATTTTCTTAATTAGTAGTTATCGTAGGCAATCAAACCACTAGATGAACAATCAACTAAGTTAATTCTATCTAATTTCACTTAGGTGCTCATTTGCAAACTAAAGGATAATAGGTACTTGCATGATAGGAAATTGACAAATAAACGGGGCATAGTTATCATGTTCGGATTATTAACCAAACGAGACTTTCAAAATAAACTAGTAGGCAAATCAGTTGGTGACAAATAGGAGTCCTTAATGGGATTGGATTAATGATTGGAATAATTGAGGCATTTAGAGAATTAGGTCAAACCAAAGAGTCCACTTACAGCCGTTATGCTGCCGGTTTTCCGGAAAACTTTGGAGTTTAGGCTAAAAACGATAAGTGTTAAATCTTCATAAACAGTTAAGTACGAGACATGACTTGAATGTTTAGTTCACACCCTAGTCTAACCTTATAGGTCGGGTTGGGGCGTGACACCTTATAATAGAATGGTATCAGAGCTTAGTTTAGTAACTAGGCGTTAGTCGGGTTCAACTCTCGGACCAAGGGTAGAAGCCCTAAGGTAATTATGATGTCTTATTTATATGTGCTAATGTGTGCTAATGTGCTTTAATTGCTTTGAGAATTGAATACTATGTGCCTTTGTGGACTATATGTATTATGTGTCATGCACACCGACACGTTAGTGCCCTCAATAATGCATGCATGCTTTTATACTCCTTCCTTGATACATGCGCATGTTATATAACCATGAATGACTGTTTAACACATAGATTGTTAGGATTAGGACTTCCAGGGAAGTGAATTTGTGCAGGATGAACGAAAGCCTCAATTAGAGATTTCTCGCATCTTCACAGGTGCTCAATGGATCATATATTTTTATTGGATATGCATATATATAAAATGCGTAGCACAGGTATGATTGTTGAGGTAAAATTATCTCTTTATCTTTGGAATACACATGCCTGTGATTAAGTTATCAATTTTATAGCTATAAAGTTCTTAATTCCGTCAAACCGTTCTTCTAACTGTGGTTCAAGAATAAATGTTAAGGACATACAACTTTCCTTAGATATAAGAATATACTATTGGAGATGTGGAGTAGTATTTATATGTTCACATGCTTATAATGGAAGTTTGACTTAGGAGTTGCTTTTGAATCAAATTCTTATATCTTAAAATGGTATAATAGACTAATTATATGATTGAATCCTTACTTGATTGGAATTAAGCATTGTTGAACCTAATAAGGTGTATATTAACGAGTTTCAAGTTCACTCAATGGTAAGATTGTGACCTAGAAATTAAGAGATGAACTCGTGGAAATGGACGATAGGGGTTAGATTATTAAGGCGTGAATAATGTGTTTAAGTAACTTAACAATGGATAACCTCAAGATATGTAGGTAACTCTGGAGACTGAGTTTAACAAGGTTGATGATTCTTTAGTATAACAAGGTATAGAAATGTTGGAATCAAGGAATTCACGTAGCTAGAACTCGTGTTTGGAAAACTGCACCTAAAATGTTAGGTCGGATAGAAGTGTAAGGAATTGAATTGTGCATTAGATGACTAACATTGCTAAAGGTACTAAGTTGGATATCGGTGATATTTAGAATCATGGTATTAATTTGGTGTCTCTCGGGTTTAGTTGTGATTATGCAAGTAAGTCATTCTATACACTCGTTGTTTAGATACCCTAGAGGATGTTGGAAAGCATATATCCTTAATTAAGACCGATGGACCTATTCTATAAACCATGGAAATGATATTAAACATCTGGTTGCAAAGTGGAGTTGTTAGGGTATGATTTGAAATCCTAAATAGCTAATAGTGAGTATGCATGATGATTCATGGTAAACCCTAGGACCTAAGGTCGACGAGTCTTGACGCTCTTAGCCTAGCTAAACATGTAAATGGGAAGAGTAAGATTTCATAAAGTTAAGATAGACGTGAATTAGAGTCATAATGACCTAAGAGACTATTGTTAGACCACTGTATCTATGTGCACCGTTTCACTTCTAGAAACTAGCAGTTGGAGACTTCGAATTGTGGTCGTCGAATAAGAGGGGTGAATTTTGTAGTGATAGTTAAATAAGTAATTGATTACTTTTGAAGTTCTATTAGGTTATGTTGAAGGATGCCTCGTGGTCATAATTCTTATGTTGACACGACCTTGAAGTTATTTCGTGTAACAAGCTACTTGGATTAGTATGGTAAGTGTCTTATAAGCTAGATCATTTCGGTACCCATTTATAGTCCTAGGATTGTTGATGTACGACCGGGAACCTAGTAGAGAATTGATCTCACTTACATGGCTATGAACCTAGCTTAGTAACATTAATGTCGAAGATATATTGGCAGGCATTAAGTGTTCGAAGGGATGACTAGGTCGCTAAGTGAGTAGGACCATTGTCTTCTTAAGTATGACGTAACCTTGGATTGAGGTGAGTGGAATTTATTTGAGGTGGAAACTATTCGCCCTAGGAGTTTGGTTAAGATTAAAGAAATTCTGAAGCCTCGTGACTTGAAGATAGGGATTTGAATAAGGAAATAAATTGTGGATTACGAGTTGATGAATTTACTTGAAAAGTTGAACTAGTGCTACATGATTAGTTTACCCATGCAATTTCGATGGCAGTTTGTTGGTGATGCTTAATAAACCTTAGAATTCGAGTTTAATGAATCTCAACGGTCTTTCTCGTTGATTACGAGCATGAAGGTTAACAAAGTCGGGAAAGGAGATTAGTGAATAAGAGCCTGTAATTGGGAGACTAGTCATTAAAAGATTTACTAATCCAATGTACCTTCAAGATAAGAACTATGATACTACCGATAGATGACGACTTGAGATGGATTAGTTTGTTTGGTGAGTTCTTCCTGAAAATAGAGTCGTATTGTGGAAATGACCCATAACATATGTATGTCCTAGGTGTTAACAATTTTGAAGCTAGTTGATAGAATATGTAAATCTGATATAGACCTATCATCTTGAAATTAGTGTATGTAACCATAAGATTGCGGTATTATTGTGATATTCCTTTTGAGGTATGGTTGCGAGATTGATACAACATGAGTCATGATTTTGGAGTTATTGTTATATTGTTAGAATACTGACGCAACTTTGATGACTATGTTTGGAGATTCTAACCTTAGTTAATGAACTCGACCTTAAGATCAATTGGAGAAAAGAGAGTTGTTCAAGGAACGAATTGTAAATGTAGGGGTCACACCGAATTAAATGATTGGAGAAAGCTAGGAAGTAAATTCGTTATGGTAAAAGAGATCACAGAGCAAAGGACGACCCGGAGTTGGAAAATAACAATGGTCGGAATCCGTCTAAATGACCTTAACAAGTAAGAATGAATTTCGGGACGAAATTCTTTTAAGGAGGGGAGGATGTGAGGCCCAACCCCGAATAATGTGTCATACCTCGATTTGCGTGCCATAGACCCCTAATTAAATGGCCGACCTTGGATTACGTATCCTGTCTTGGTTTTCGTGCATGCCTCGTTATACGTGCTTTAACATAGAATTATGTGCCCTAATCCTCGAGATACGTGCAATACCTAGATAAACGTGCCATGACCTTAATTTACATGCAAGACCTCGATTTGCGTGTGTCTCTTCGTTTCGTGTGTATTAACCTTGAACCGCGTGCTTTAACCTAGGTTTAAGAGTCGTGTCTTGAATTACGTGCATTGCATTGAATTACGTGCCTTATTTTGATCTACGTTCCTTCACCTAGGGTTGCGTGTGTTAGCATTAGAATCCGTGCACTTATCTTGAAGTATGTGCCTTAGTCTTGAAATACGTGTTGTACCTCGTAGTTCGTGTCTAACTCGTAATTCGTGCCCTAGATCTAGGAATCCGTGCCACCACATTAATCAAGAAAGAATCCTACACAAAGCACTAGACACTAAAATAATCCTACACAATCCACTAACCAATATTATATTCCTAATTCAAATTCTCTACAAACTCCACTAACAATAAAATAATACTAAACTATTCCTACATTTTCCACTATCTATTATTCTATTCATAATTCAACTCATCAACAAACATTCCTATATTTTATTCTACCTAGATTCCCTAATTTCCCAACATTCCTATGACAATTCTAATGACACAAATGCATAAAGAATTATTCCTAGATAAACTATGACAAAACACTTAACACAATGCATAAAAAATTGCTCAAATTCTCCTCAAATCTCCACCATTTTTGACCAAGTGCTTCATGCCCATGCTAACATTTAAAAATTCCATCTTGAAGACACAAAAAGTCTGAATTTGTATGCCCAAGGTTGACCATATGCTCAAAAAAATTGCAAAGCCATCACTTTTGTCATATTCTCTCATTTCCTCTCAATTTCTCTCATCCCTCTCATTTTCTCTCTCCATTTCGGTTTTGGATGATTTCTCTCCACCTCTTAGCTCATCTTCATCATCCTAAGGTGCATCAAGACAAACCACAAGCAAAGAAACTCACCCAAGCAAGCTAGGATGCAAGAAACACACATGCAAGCATTTTGAGTCACCATTTTCGGCCTAGGTAAGTTTTCTTGGCTTCCATTTCTTTTCTTCTTGTTCTAACCTCATGCATGTGCTAAGAGATTGATCACTAGGCTAGGCAAAATAGAGAAACCAAGTTGGAATCTCGGCTAAGCAAAAAGAAGAAGAGATTTGAAGCTTCAACAAGTTTTGTGCATCTTTGTGGTTGATTGCTAAGGTGAGGGTTAAAACCTTTTGAAAACTCTTCAAAATTCACATGCATGCTCATAAATGTGTGTATTTGCTTCTTTACTTGAGCTATATGGTCGTTCATAAGCTTAAACAACCATGCATGGCAAGATCTTGGCTTGAAAATGATGCTAGGTGAAGTCGAAATTGTTGACAGCTCTCTGACTAGTCTGTTCTAGGTAAGTTTAGCTAGGCAAATGATGTTGAAAATGCTTCCAAATTGGTAGGTGACTAGTTTGGACAGTTTTAAACATTTTTCCCAGAAATATGCCGAGGCTAATTTTGACTCTAAGGTCCTAAAAATGGCAAATCTTTAAAATGTGACCAAATCCGCAAATCTGGAAAAATGAAGCAGGTTTTGGCAGATGCACTGACCTTGTGGAACGAACCATATTTGACTTAGTAAATGATGTCTAAAATAAATGGAATTTGGGGTGCTGCTATATTTTTCAGTTCTGGACAATTTTGTCAGAAATGGACTAAGCCTAAATCTGACCCTAAGGACCTCAAAAACGTCAATTATCGAAAAGTGTGCAAATCTGGACAGTTTTGTGCTATTCCACTGTTTCGGCTATATCTAATGATCCCGAACTACAATTGATGCAAGGTTTGTTTCTGATTTTATTTAACTTCTAAAGCTTTAATTTGACATCTTATTCACTGGATTTGGAGATTGTTTGATTATCCTATTGATTGTGAGAAAACAGCCTATTGCAGTAAAGGTTTCACTTAGCTATATGCT
>CM075767.1:72660643-72663143 GCA_037974665.1 Ehretia macrophylla
CATCGTACAGGCTTGTCGGAACCAACTGGGGGACGGCTTCAAGGCCCCATGGTGCTTGGATCACCACGACATTGAAGCATCAGCAATCGTCTCATCGCAACGCTCGCGTCGTTGCTTAACGAAAGCCAATGCCACATTTGCTAGGCAATTCGCGCATCACGCATGCCCCCCACCGTCCCCCCGTATGCACGGAACGGGACAAGCAAACTACCTTCCTACCCACGCGGTGCTTGGATCACCACGACACTAGACCACGTCCGTCGCATTACGACTCAGCGAGGACCATGGCGCCGTGTACTAGGCAATTCGCGCATCGCAGAGGCACGTCGGAATCCACCGGGGGACGACTTCAAGGCCGCATGGTGCTTGCATCGCCACGACATTGAAGCATTAGCAATCGTCTCATCGCAATGCTCGCGTCGTTGCTTAACGAAAGCCAATGCCACGTGTGCTAGGCGATTCGCGCATCACGCTTGCCCCCACCGTCCCCCAAGAGCCAACCAAGCCCACGCGGTGCTTGGATCGCCACAACACTAGACCATGGCCGCGCGCATCCACTCGGCAATGGCCATGGCTTCGTGTGCTAGGCGATTCGCGCATCACACAGGCCGAATGACACATCGGGGGACGGGAATGGCCCCCAACGTGTACCTAGCCGACGGCACGGGGATGGCTAGTTTTGTGGTTAGGCAACCACTCGACCCCTCATTAGCCATCCCAATGACGTCGACGGTGTTGCGGCACCAAGATGGATAATGAGGGGCTAGGGAAGCCACCACATTCCTCATTAGCCATCCTGGTGCCGCGCCGAGGGACATGCTGGGAGACGCGGGACGGGGGTGGCACGGCCCCAACGCACGGGTATGGAACGCAATACCTCGGCGTGATTCACTCGGTAGGCATTCCCGCCCACAATATAGCCCACGATATAGCCCACGATATAGCCCACAATGTGCCACGAAGTGCAGACAACGTCCCCCCACATGGCCCTCGACCAGGAGGCTTGACACCACATACCCCCCTATAATACATTTAAATGCAAAAACCCAAGTGACAACAGTAGCATACATTTTGCCAGAGATTCATAATGGGTGTTTTACACTATAAAAGGCCCCATATGGCATGATCTTCGTATCCAACTTGCTCCTTATTGATATCATATGATATCCAAATGCTTTAAAAAAAAATTTCAAAATTTTTTTTTTAATATTTAATAATTACGAAAAATAGGGAAAAATCAGAAAAAAAATATTAAAAAATTCAGAAAAAATTACTAAAAAATAGGGAAAAATCACAAAAAATACTTAAAAATTCAGAAAAACTTATATTAATTCATAAATTAATTAGTTGACATGATATTTGGCGTTACAATTTGTTTTGGATGGATTGGGAAACCGATTAATCTATTTCGCCTCACAAATGTGACGAACTGTTTGTCGGACAAGGCAAAAGTTAAGACTACGTCGTAGATTCGGAAACCACTTGTACAAGAATACCAATGTCCACATTTGTGTCATAAAACATTTCGCATGCCCAATTCCCCCGAATGCTTAACGTTGCCCGTCGTGCCCAACGTCCCCTACTAGTGCCAAAGTCGTCCCCTAACATCCCCCATCGTCCCCCAAGTGTACCCCCACCGTCCCCCAGCCGTGCCCCAACAGTGCCCCAACCGTTCCCCAACAGTGCCCAAACAGCGCCCCTTGAGTGGCCTGCGCGCACCACTTGCGCGCACTATCGTGCTGCACGGGCGCCCCATGCGCGCAACTCGTGCGGCATGCGGGCCACATGCGCGCACCATCGTGCAGCATGGGCGCCCCATCCGCGCACCATCGTGCGTCATGCGGGCCACATGCAAGCACCATCGTGCGGCATGCGCGCTCGATGCGCGCACCATTGTGCCGCAAGGGCGCACCATGCGCGCACCTTCGTGCGGCATGGGCGCCCCATGCGCGCACCATTGTGCGGCATGCGGGCCTCATGCGCGCACCATCATGCGGCATGCACGCCCGATGAGCGCACCATCTTGCGTCATGCGCGCCCCATGTGCGCACCTTTTTGCGGCATGCGGGCCACATGCGCGCACCATCGTGCGGCATGTGTGCCCCATGCGCGCACCTTGGTGTGTAATGGGCGCCCCATGCGCGCACCATCGTGCGGCATGCGGGCCACATGCGCGCACCATCGTGCGGCATGCGCGTCCGATGAGCGCACCATCGTGCGACATGGGCCCCCCATGCGCGCACCTTCGTACGGCATGCGGGCCACATGCGCGCACCATCGTGCGGCATGGGCGCCCAATGCGCGCACCTTCGTGCGGCATGCGGGCCACATGCGCGCACCATCGTACGGCATGGGCGCCCAATGCGCGCACCATCGGGCGCCATGCGGGCCACATGTGCGCACCATGGGCGCCCGATGTGCGCACCATCGGGCGGCATGGGCGCCGCATGTGCGCACCTTCGTGCGGCATGCGCACCATCGTGCTGCATGGGCGTCCCAT
>CM075767.1:72673143-72683143 GCA_037974665.1 Ehretia macrophylla
GACACTAGACCACGTCTGTCGCATTACGACTCAGCGAGGACCATGGCGTCGTGTGCTAGGCGATTCGCGCATCGCACAGGCCTGTCGGAACCAACTGAGGGATGGCTTCAAGGCCACATGGTGCTTGGATCGCCACGACATTGAAGCATCCGCAATCGTCTCATCGCAATGCTCGAGTCGTTGCTTAACGAAAGCCAATGCCGCATGTGCTAGGCGATTCGCGCATCACGCCTGCCCCCCACCGTCCCCCTGTATGCACCTGTATTCACGGAACGGGACAAGAAAACTACCTTCCTGCCCACGCGGTGCTTGGATCACCATGACACTAGACCACGTCCGTCGCATTACGACTCTGCGAGGACCATGGCGTCATGCGCTAGGCGATTCGCGCATCACGCATGCCACCGACTATCCCCTTGTATGCACCCGTATTCACGGAACGGGACAAGAAAACTACCTTCCTGCCCACGCGGTGCTTGGATCACCATGACACTAGACCACGTCCGTCGCATTACGACTCTGCGAGGACCATGGCGTCGTGTGCTAGGCGATTCGCGCATCGCGCAAGCCCATAGGAACACACTGGGGGACGGATTCAAGGCCGCACGGTGCTTGGATCGCCACGACATTGAAGCATCCGCAATCGTCTTATCGCAATGCTCGAGTCGTTGCTTAACGAGAGCCAATGCCGCATGTGCTAGGCGATTCGTACATCACGCCTGCCCCCCACTGTCCCCCTGTATGCACCTGTATTCACGGAACGGGACAAGCAAACTACCTTCCTGCCCACGCGGTGCTTGGATCGCCACGACACTAGACCACGTCCGTCGCATTACGACTCAGCGAGGACCATGGCGTCATGCGCTAGGCGATTCGCACATCATACAGGCACGTCGGAACCAACCGGGGGACAACTTCAAGGCCGCACGGTGCTTGGATTGCCACGACATTGAAGCATCAACAATCATCTCATCGCAACGCTCGCGTCGTTGCTTAACGAAAGCCAATGCCACATGTGCTAGACAATTCGTGCATCACGCATGCCCCCCACCGTCCCCCTGTATGCATTTGTATTCACGGAACGGGACAAGCAAACTACCTTCCTACCCATGCGGTGCTTGGATTGCCACGATACTAGACCACGTCCGTCGCATTATGACTTAGCGAGGACCATGGCGTCGTGTGCTAGGTGATTCGCACATCGCGCAGGCCCATAGGAACACACTGGGGGACGGCTACAAGGCCGCACGGTGCTTGGATCGCCACGACATTGAAGCATCAGCAATCGTCTCATCGCAATGCTCGCGTCTTTGATTAACGAAAGCCAATGCCACATGTGATATGCGATTCGCGCATCGCACAGGCCAGTGGGAACACACCGGGGGACGGCTTCGAGGCAGCACGATGCTTGGATCGCCATGACATTGAAGCATCAGCAATCGTCTCATCGCAACGCTCGTGTCGTCACTTAACGAAAGCCAATGCTACAAGTGCTAGGCGATTCGCGCATCACGCATGCCTCCCACCGTCCCCCTGTATGTACCCGTATGCACAGAACGGGACAAGAAAACTACCTTCCTGCCCACGCGGTGCTTGGATCACCACTACACTAGACCACGTCCATCGCATTACGACTCAGCGAGGACCATGGCGTCATGTGCTAGGCGATTCGTGCATCAAACAGGCACGTCGGAACCAACGGGGGGACAACTTCAAGGCCGCACGGTGCTTGGATCGCCACGACATTGAAGCATCAACAATCGTCTCATCGCAACGCTCGCGTCGTTCCTTAACGAAAGCCAATGCCATATGTGCTAGGCAATTCGCGCATCACGGATGCCCCCCACCGTCCCCCTGTATGCATTTGTATTCATGGAATGGGACAAGCAAACTAACTTCCTGCCCACGCGGTGCTTGGATCGCCACGACACTAGACCACATCCATCGCATTACGACTCAGCGAGGACCATGGCGTCGTGTGCTAGGCGATTCGCGCATCGCACAGGCCTGTCGGAACCAACTGGGGGACGGCTTCAAGGCCCCATGGTGCTTGGATCGCCACGACATTGAAGCATCAGCAATCGTCTCATCGCAACGCTCGCGTCTTTGATTAACGAAAGCCAATGCCACATGTGCTAGGCGATTCGCACATCACGCATGCCCCCCACTATCCCCCTGTATGCACCCGTATTCACGGAACGGGAGAAGCAAACTACCTTCCTGCCCACGCGGTGCTTGGATCGCCACAACACTAGACCACGTCCGTCGCATTACGACTCAGCGAGGACCATGGCGTCATGTGCTAGGCGATTCGCGCATCACACAGGCACGTCAGAACCAACCGGGGGACAACTTCAAGGCCGCACGGTGCTTGGATCGCCACGACATTGAAGCATCAATAATCATCTCATCGCAACGGTCGCGTCATTGCTTAACGAAAGCTAATGCCACATGTGCTAGGCAATTCGCGCATCACGCATGCCCCCCACCGTCCCCCTGTATGCATTTGTATTCACGGAACGGGACAAGCAAACTACCTTCCTGCCCACACAGTGCTTGGATCGCCACGACACTAGACCACGTCCGTCGCATTACGACTCAGCGAGGACCATGGCGTCGTGTGCTAGGTGATTCGCGCATCGCGCAGGCCAATAGGAACACACTAGGGGACGGCTTCAAGGCCGCACGGTGCTTGGATCGCCACGACATTGAAGCATCAGCAATCATCTCATCGCAACGCTCGCGTCTTTGATTAACGAAAGCCAATGCCACATGTGCTAGCCGATTCGCGCATCACGCATGCCCCCCACTATCCCCCTGTATGCACCCGTATTCACAGAACGGGACAAGCAAACTACCTTCCTGCCCACGCAGTGCTTGGATCGCCAGGACACTAGACCACGTCCGTCGCATTACGACTCAGCGAGGACCATGGCGTCGTGTGCTTAGCGATTCGCGCATCGCACAGGTCCGTCGAAACCAACTGAGGGACGGCTTCAAGGCCACATGGTGCTTGGATCGCCACGACATTGAAGCATCACCAATCGTCTCATCGCAACGCTCGAGTCGTTGCTTAACGAAAGCCAATGCCGCATGTGCTAGGCGATTCGCGCATCACGCCTGCCCCCCACCGTCCCCCTGTATGCACCTGTATTCATGGAACGGGACAAGCAAACTACTTTTCGGCCCACGCGGTGCTTGGATCGCCACGACACTAGGCGACGTCCGTCGCATTACGACTCAGCGAGGACCATGGCGTCATGTGCTAGGAGATTCGCGCATCACACAGGCACGTCGGAACCAACTGGGGGATAACTTCAAGGGCGCACGGTGCTTGGATCGCCACGACATTGAAGCATCAACAATCGTCTCATCGCAACGCTCGCGTCGTTGCTTAACGAAAGCCAATGCCACATGTGCTAGCCGATTCGCGCATCACGCATGCCCCCCACTATCCCCCTGTATGCACCCGTATTCACAGAACGGGACAAGCAAACTACCTTCCTGCCCACGCGGTGCTTGGATCGCCAGGACACTAGACCATGTCCGTCGCATTACGACTCAGCGAGGACCATGGCGTCGTGTGCTAGGCGATTCGCGCATCGCACAGTCCTGCCGGAAGCAACTGGGGGACGGCTTCAAGGCCCCATGGTGCTTGGATCGCCACAACATTGAAGCATCAGCAATCGTCTCATCGCAACGCTTGCGTCTTTGATTAACGAAAGCCAATGCCACATGTGCTAGGCGATTCGCGCATCACGCATGCCCCCCACTATCCCCCTGTATGCACCCGTATTCACGGAACGGGACAAGCAAACTACCTTCCTGCCCATGCGGTGCTTGGATCGCCACGACACTAGACCACGTCCGTCGCATTACGACTCACCGACGACCATGGCGTCGTGTGCTAGGCGATTCGCGCATCGAAAAAGCCCGTCGGAACCAACTGAGGGACAGCTTCAAGGCCACATGGTGCTTGGATCGCCACGACATTGAAGCATCAGCAATCGTCTCATTGCAACGCTCGAGTCGTTGCTTAACGAAATCCAATTCCGCATGTGCTAGGTAATTCGCGCATCACGCCTGCCCCCCATCGTCCCCCTGTATGCACCTGTATTCACGGAACGGGACAAGCAAACTACCTTCCTGCCCACGCGGTGCTTGGTTCGCCACGACACTAGACCACGTCCGTCGCATTACGACTCAGCGAGGACCATGGCGTCATGTGCTAGGCGATTCGCGCATCACACAGGCACGTCGGAACAAACCGGGGGACAACTTCAAGGCCGCACGGTGCTTGGATCGCCACAACATTGAAGCATCAACAATCGTCTCATCGCAACGCTCGCATCGTTGCTTAACGAAAGTCAATGCCACATATGCTAGGCAATTCGCGCATTACGCATGCCCCCCACCGTTCCCCTGTATGCATTTGTATTCACGGAATGGGACAAGCAAACTACCTTCCTGCCCACGCGGTGCTTGGATCGCCACGACACTAGACCACATCCGTCGCCTTACGACTCAGCGAGGACCATGGCGTCGTGTGCTAGGCGATTCGCGCATCGCACAGGCCTGTCGGAATGAACTGAGGGACGGCTTCAAGGCCCCATTGTGGTAACCCGAACCCGGCATGCATTTAATGACATTTAATTGCATTTGATTAAGTGTTATCTTAAATGTTAGCATTGAATTATGTGTTTACTTTTAGTTGAACATTTATTTGTAGCTCTATTTACATATTTCTTTTGGAAGTAATTAAAATAATACTTTAGTTAATTATTTTAACGAAACATCACCTACATCTCATATTGATGTCAATCGGTTTTATTTTTCTTGCATTTAAAGGCTCGGTTTTCAATTAAATGAAAAGTAGCTCCGAGCCGGAGTAAATTTTAAACTATAATGCTTTTCAAAATGATATATTTCTTAGATTCTTCGAGATTTAATTGTTATTCTTTTGTTGTCGCAACGTGCATTGCATATCGAGAGCGTTAGCTAGAAAACGGATTCCAGTCTTCAGTAAATAGTGAAACTAGTATTTAGATGACTTAAATTTTATATTTTAATTGTTACTAGCTAGAATTAATTTTGGTGTTAGTTATTTAGCTTTAAAATGCACAAAAATAAGCCATTTTGACTAGTTTTAAGTTGTTTGACCAACCTTGACCAAAGCTTTGACCCTTTTGACCTTTGTCACCTTTAAAATAGCCTAAATAACACCCAAAAAAAAAAAACAGAGCTGAAACAGAGGGCTTAAGGCCGAAAAAACAAGGAGAGAAAAAAAAATTCAACTTCAATTCATCAATTCTTCGCGAGGGCTTCCACGGGGTGGTTTCTGAGGCATTCTACAATGTTTTCCTAACGTCTAGGAGCGTCTAAGGTGAGAGTTTCATGTTTATTTGTGCATTTGAAAGTTTTGTGTGTTAACTTTGCTTTTTGAGATTTATCCGTACTTTGTTATTTAAATCGTTTTAATGATTAAAGAATGCTCCTTGTTGATTGTAGAACTTGTATTTAAAGCTTTTTAACATTTTCTGCGGTTGAATGTTGAGATTGCAATTTAAATTGATTAATGAATAGTAATTAGTGAATAGTAAACCCTTGAAACGATAAAGTTGCTCCGTTATGCTATCCGTTGATGTAGAAATGTGCTAGATATGCTAGAATGCCTAAATGTGTGGTTTAATTGGAATGTGTAATAGAAAAACGGCTTGGTGAAAGTCGGGGTCGTTTAGGTCGAGTTTAGCGTTTTCTCGTATTGCGTGTTGGCATTGTTTCGGGAGGCCATGGAAGCACTTTTGGTGCGTTTATGGCATTGATTGGGTGTTTGGTTGGTATAGATGTAGTTCAAACGAGCAAAGGGGGAAATCAGGACTTTGCGTGAATTCTAGGGTAAAGTAGGGTTTCGGGGTCTTTAGACGTGCCTTATGGTGACCTAGGAGAATTGGTGAAGTCGGTTTCCAAAGCTCGGTGCTCGTTTGAAAGTAGTAGTGTTTTGAAGTTGGGGTAATTTTTGTGATTTTGTGTGTTTTCATAGAATATTGCTTATAGTATGTTTATAATGATTATAGAATGCTTGTTAATGCTTTTTATTGCTTGTTATGCTTGCTAATGCTTATTCCGCTTGTTAGAGTTGGTTGTTGATTTAAATGTTTATCCATTGTTGAGAATGCTTGATATCTTGTTTATCGCTCGTTTATCGCCTTGTATCGAGTCTTGCATTGCATAGTGTCTCGCGCGTGAGTGATGAGCCTCTCTGGGTAGCCTCGGGTTGCCAGTGTTGGTTGCTCTAGCTCCGCTGCTATTCCCTCTTCTCGCTTGGGTTGCCTCCCAGGGAGTTTTGGGTCGTAGAATTGATGGATACTTCCAGGGTATTCCAAACTGGTGTTATAAGGTGGTTTGGGCCGGCGCGTCATCGTTAATGTCATCGGAATCGTGATCGGTACATTACTCGCTCGAGTGAACCATAGCCTTCAAAGTGTGGTATAGCTTTGATTGGTTGTGTTAATGCTTTTCTTAATTGTTTATTGTATTGTTGTATATATTGAATGCCTTTTATTGATTGTATTGCTTAACTGTACCTATTTGCATTGCACGATCTTCTTTCTCTCCAACTCGATATCTGTCTCGCCCTCACTGAGTATACGTGTTGTGTATACTCACTCCTCACCACCATATTTCAGGAAATGCCTTGTTAGCCGAAAAGTTCGTGGATATGTGATAGTTCGTGCCTGAAGAGTTGTCTTGCGTGCTTTGTGGCTTGAGCTGTCAAAGATGTAAAGATGTATGTTCATATGTTGTATGTATTTATTGTTAAAAGAAATGTAATTTAATCTAGCTAAGTAGTTGAGGTAGATTGATAAGCTAGTTATGTTTTCAGTAGTATAGTTAACCTCGATGCATGTTTATAATTGTCTAAAAGAAAAGGGTGAGAATAGTATGATAGTATATTTTGTGCAGTAGATTAGAATGGATTAAATGTCAAGCTTGAATGTTCTTGTAAAAGATGTAAAGAGATAGGTTAGTTTTTAAACTGGAAATGTATATTTATATGCTGAGTTTAGTTGTTGAGAACCAAGGCTCGGATGCCCTTGAGGTGGTTGAATGTTTGGACATGGTATTGGTCCACTTATATGCTGTTACATGATTTTACATTTTGCCTAGAAACAGGGGAGACTCCGTCCGTGTTCCCTGAAAATTTTGCCCGGGTTTGGTTTGGGTTGTGATTAGATCGATTGATAGAACTCCCGGTCTCGAGAGGGATCGGGGTGTCACACCCATGGTGCTTGGATCGCCACAACATTGAAGCATCAGCAATCGTCTCATCGCAACGCTCGCGTTGTTGCTTAACGAAAGCCAATGCCACGTGTGCTAGGCAATTCGCGCATCACACATGCCCCCCACCGTCCCCCCGTATGCACGGAACGGGACAAGCAAACTACCTTCCTGCCCACACGGTGCTTGGATCGCCACGACACTAGACCACGTCCGTCGCATTACGACTCAGCGAGGACCATGGTGCCGTGTGCTAGGCAATTCGCGCATCGGACAGGCACGTCGGAACCCACCGGGGGACGACTTCAAGGCCGCATGGTGCTTGCATCGCCACGACATTGAAGCATTAGCAATCGTCTCATCGCAACGCTCGCGTCGTTGCTTAACGAAAGCCAATGCCACGTGTGTTAGGCGATTCGCGCATCACGCTTGCCCCCACCGTCCCCCAAGAGCCAACCAAGCCCACGCGGTGCTTGGATCGCCACAACACTAGACCATGGCCGCGCGCATCAACTCGGCAACGGCCATGGCTTCGTGTGCTAGGTGATTCGCGCATCGCACAGGCCCAATGACACATCGGAGGACGAGAATGGCCCCCAACGTGTACCTAGCCGACGGCACAGGGATGGCTAGTTTTGTGGTTAGGCAACCACTCGACCCCTCATTAGCCATCCCAATGACATCGACGGTGTTGCGGCACCAAGATGGATAATGAGGGGCTAGGGAAGCCACCATGTTCCTCATTAGCCATCCTGGTGCCGCGCCAAGGGACATGCTGGGGGACGCGGGGCGGGGGTGGCACGGCCCCAACGCACGGGTATGGAACGCAATACCTCGGCGTGATTCACTCGGTAGGCATTCCCGCCCACAATATAGCCCACGATATAGCCCACGATATAGCCCACGATGTGCCACGAAGTGCCCACAACGTCCCCCCGCATGGCCCTCGACCAGGAGGCTTGACACCACATACCCCCCTATAATACATTTAAATGCAAAAACCCAAGTGACAGCAGTAGCATACATTTTGCCAGAGATTCATAATGGGTGTTTTACACTATAAAAGGCCCCATATGGCATGATCTTCGTACCCAACTTGCTCCTTATTGATATCATATGATATCCAAATGCTATAAAAAAAAATTTCAATTTTTTTTTTAATATTTAATAATTAGGAAAAAAAGGGAAAAACCAGAAAAAATAGTAGAAAATTCAGAAAAAATTATATTAATTCATACATTAATTAGTTAAATGATATTCAAAAATATTTTTTTCGAAAAATTAATTTTTAATATTTAAAAATTACAAAAAAATAGAGAAAAATCACAAAAAATACTAAAAAATTCAGAAAAATTTATATTAATTCATAAATTAATTAGTTGACATGATATTTGGCGTTACAATTTGTTTTGGATGGATTGGGAAACCAATTAATCTATTTTGCCTCACAAATGTGACGAAGTGTTTGTCGGACAAGGAAAAAGTTAAGACTACGTCGTAGATTCGGAAGCCACTTGTACAAGAATACCAATGTCTACATTCGTATCATAAAACATTTCACATGCCCAATTCCCCCGAATGCTTAACGTTGCCCGTCGTGCCCAACGTCCCCTAATAGTGCCAAAGCCGTCCCCTAACATCCCCCATCGTCCCCCAAGTGTACCCCCATCGTCCCCCAGTCGTGCCCCAACAGTGCCCCAACCGTGCCCCAACAGTGCCCAAACAGCGCCCCTTGAGCGGCCCGCGCGCGCCACTTGCGCGCACCATCGTGCGGCACAGGCGCCCCATGCGCGCACCTTCGTGCGGCATGCGGGCCACATGCGCGCACCATCGTGCAGCATGGGCGCCCCATGCGCGCACCATCGTGCGTCATGCACGCCACATGCAAGCACCATCGTGCGGCATGCGCGCTCGATGCGCCCACCATCGTGCCGCAAGGGCGCACCATGCGCGCACCTTCGTGCGGCATGGGCGCCCCATGCGCGTACCATCGTCCGGCATGCGGGCCACATGCGCGCCCGATGAGCGCACCATCGTGCGACATGGGCGCCCCATGCGCGCACCTTCTTGCGGCATGCGGGCCACATGCGCGCACCATCGTGCGGCATGCGCGCCCCATGCGCACACCTTCGTGCGGCATGGGCGCCCCATACGCGCACCATCGTACGGCATGCGGGCCACATGCGCGCACCATCGTGCGACATGGACGCCGTATACGCGTACCATCCTGCAGCAAGGGCGCCCCATGCGCGCACCATGCGCGCACCTTCGTGCGGCATGGGCGCCCCATGCGCGCACCTTCGTGCGGCATGCGGGCCACATGCGCGCACCATCGTGCGGCATTGGCGCCTAATACGCGCACCTTCGTGCGGCATGCGGGCCACATGTGCGCGCCATCGGGCGGCATGGGCGCCGAATGTGCGCACCTTCGTGCGGCATGCGCGCACCATCGTGCTACATGGGCGCCCCATGCGCGCATCGCTGTGCGGCATGGGCGCCCCATGCGCGCACCTTTGTACGGCATGCGGGCCACATGCGCGCACCATCGTGCGGCATGCGCGCCCGATGCGCGCACCATCGCTCGGCATGGGCGCGGCATATGCGCAGCTTCGTGCGGCATGCGCGCACCATCGTACGGCATGGACGCCCCATGCGCGCATCGCTGTGCGGCATGGGCGCCCCATGCGCACACCTTCGTGCGGCATGCGGGCCACATGTGCGT
>CM075767.1:72693143-72695643 GCA_037974665.1 Ehretia macrophylla
CCGAGGGACGGCTTCAAGGCTACATGGTGCTTGGATCGCCACGACATTGAAGCATCAGCAATCGTCTCATCGCAACGCTCGAGTCGTTGCTTAACGAAAGCCAATGCCGCATGTGCTAGGCGTTTTGCGCATCACGCCTGCCCCCCCGTCCCCCTGTACGCACCTGTATTCACAGAACGGGACAAGCAAACTACCTTCCTGCCCACGCGGTGCTTGGATCGCCACGACACTAGACCACGTTTGTCGCATTACAACTCAGCGAGGACCATGGCGTCATGTGCTCGGCGATTCGCGCATCACACAGGCACGTCGGAACCAACGGGGGGAAAACTTCAAGGCCGCACGGTGCTTGGATCGCCACGACATTGAAGCATCAACAATCGTCTCACCGCAACGCTCGCGTCGTTGCTTAACGAAAGCCAATGCCTCATGTGCTAGGCAATTCGCGCATCACGCATGCCCCCCACCGTCCCCCAGTATGCATTTGTATTCACGGAACGGGACAAGCAAACTACCTTCATGCCCACGCGGTGCTTGGATCGCCACGACAATAGACCACGTCTGTCGCATTACGACTCAGCGAGGACCATGGCGTCGTGTGCTAGGCGATTCGCGCATCGCACACGCCTGTCGGAACTAACTGGGGGACGGCTTCAAGGCCCCATGGTGCTTGGATCGCCACGACAATGAAGCATCAGCAATCGTCTCATCGCAACGCTAGCGTCGTTGCTTAACGAAAGCCAATGCCACATGTGCTAGGCAATTCGCGCATCGTGCATGCCCCCTACCGTCCCCCCGTATGCACGGAACGGGACAAGCAAACTACCTTCCTGCCCACGCGGTGCTTGGATTGCCACGACACTAGACCAAGTCCGTCGCATTACGACTCAGCGACGACCATGGCGTCGTGTGCTAGGCAATTCGCGCATCACACAGGCACGTCGGAACCCACTAGGGGACGACTTCAAGGCCGCATGGTGCTTGCATCGCCACGACATTGACGCATTAGCAATCGTCTCATCGCAACGCTCGCGTCGTTGCTTAACGAAAGCCAATGCCACGTGTGCTAGGCGATTCGCGCATCACGCTTGCCCCCACAATCCCCCAAGAGCCAACCAAGCCAACGCGGTGCTTGGATCGCCACAACACTAGACCATGGCCGCGCGCATCCACTTGGCAACGGCCATGGCTTCGTGTGCTAGGCGATTCGCGCATCGCAAAGGCCCAATGACACATCAGGGGACGGGAATGGCCCCTAACGTATACCTAGCCGACGGCACGGGGATGGCTAGTTTTGTGGTTAGGCAACCACTCGACCCCTCATTAGCCATCCCAATGACGTCGACGGTGTTGCGGCACCAAGATGGATAATGAGGGGCTAGGGAAGCCACCACGTTCCTCATTAGCCATCCTGGTGCCGCGCCGAGGGACATGCTGGGGGACGCGGGGCGGGGGTGGTACGGCCCCAACGCACGGGTATGCAACGCAATACCTCGGCGTGATTCACTCGGTAGGCATTCCCGCCCACAATATAGCCCACGATATAGCCCACGATATAGCCCACGATGTGCCACGAAGTGCCCACAACGTCCCCCCGCATGGCCCTCGACCAGGAGGCTTGACACCACATACCCCCCTATAATACATTTAAATGCAAAAACCCAAGTGACAGTAGTAGCATACATTTTGCCAGAGATTCATAATGGGTGTTTTACACTATAAAAGGCCCCATATGGCATGATCTTTGTACCCAACTTGCTCCTTATTGATATCATATGATATCCAAATGCTTTAAAAAAAAAATTTCAAAATTTTTTTTAAATATTTAATAATTAGGAAAAATAGGGAAAAATCAGAAAAAATAGTAGAAAATTCAGAAAAAATTATATTAATTCATACATCAATTAGTTAAATGATATTCAAAAATATTTTTTTCAAAAAATTAATTTTTAATATTTAAAAATTACGAAAAAATAGGGAAAAATCACAAAAAATACTAAAAAATTCAGAAAAATTTAAATTAATTAGTTGACATGATATTTGGCATTACAATTTGTTTTGGATGGATTGAGAAACCGATTAATCTATTTCGCCTCACAAATGTGACGAACTGTTTGTCGGACAAGACAAAACTTAAGACTACGTCGTAGATTTGGAAACAACTTGTACAAGAATACCAATGTCTACATTCGTGTCATAAAACATTTCGCATGCCCAATTCCCCCAAATGCTTAACATTGCCCGTCGTGCCCAACGTCCCCTACTAGTGCCAAAGCCGTCCCCTAACATCCCCCAAGTGTACCCCCACCGTCCCTCAGCCGTGCCCCAACAATGCCCCAACCGTGCCCCAACAGTGCCCAAACAGCGCCCCTTGAGCGGCCCACGCGCGCCACTTGCGCGCACCATCGTGCCGCACGGGCGCCCCATGCGCGCACCTTCGTGCTGCATGTGGGCCACATGCGCGCACCATCGTGCGTCATGTGGGCCACATGCAAGCACC
>CM075767.1:72705643-72710643 GCA_037974665.1 Ehretia macrophylla
CTGCCCCCCACCGTCCCCCTGTATGCACCTGTATTCACGGAACGGGACAAGCAAACTACCTTCCTGCCCACGCGGTGCTTGGATCGCCACGACATTAGACCACGTCCGTCGCAATACGACTCAGCGAGGACCATGGCGTCATGTGCTAGGCGATTCGCGCATCACACAGGCACGTCGGAACCAACAGGGGGACAAATTCAAGGCCACACGGTGTTTGGATCGCCACGACATTGAAGCATCAACAATCGTCTCATCGCAACGCTCGCGTCGTTGCTTAACGAAAGCCAATGCCACATGTGCTAGGCAATTCGCGTATCACGCATGCCCCCCACCATCCCCCTGTATGCATTTGTATTCACGGAACGGGACAAGCAAACTACCTTCCTGCCCATGCGGTGCTTGGATCGCCACGACACTAGACCACGTCCGTCGCATTACGACTCAGCGAGGACCATGGCGTCGTGTGGTAGGCGATTCGAGCATCGCACAGGCCTGTCGGAACCAACTAGGGGACGGCTTCAAGGCCCCATGGTGCTTGGATCGCCACGACATTGTAGCATCAGCAATCGTCTCATCGCAGCTTTCGCGTCGTTGCTTAACGAAAGCCAATGCCACATGTGCTACGCAATTCGCGCATCACGCATGCCCCCCACCGTCCCCCCGTATGCACGGAACGGGACAAGCAAACTACCTTCCTGCCCACGCGTTGCTTGGATCGCCACGACACTAGACCATGTCCGTCGCATTACGACTCAGCGAGGACCATGGCGCCGTGTGCTAGGCAATTCGCGCATCGCACAGGCACGTCGGAACTCACTGGGGGACGACTTCAAGGCCGCATAGTGCTTGCATCGCCACGACATTGAAGCATTAGCAATCGTCTCATCGCAACGCTCGCGTCGTTGCTTAACGAAAGCCAATGTCACGTGTGCTAGGCGATTCGCGCATCACGCTTGCCCCCACCGTCCCCCAAGAGCCAACCAAGCCCACGCGGTGCTTGGATCGCCACAACACTAGACCATGGCCGCGTGCATCCACTCGGCAACGGCCATGGCTTCGTATGCTAGGCGATTCGCGCATCGTACAGGCCCAATTACACATCGGGGGACGGGAATGGCCCCCAACGTGTACCTAGCCGACGGCACGGGGATGGCTAGTTTTGTGGTTAGGCAACCACTCGACCCCTCATTAGCCATCCCACTAACGTCGATGGTGTTGCGGCACCAAGATGGATAATGAGGGGCTAGGGAAGCCACCACGTTCCTCATTAGCCATCTTGGTGCTGCGCCGAGGGACATGCTGGGGGATGCGGGGCGGGGGTGGCACGGCCCCAACGTACGAGTATACAACGCAATACCTCGGCGTGATTCACTCGCTAGGCATTCCCGCCCACAATATAGCCCACGATATAGCCCACGATGTAGCCCACGATATAGCCCACGATGTGCCACGAAGTGCCCACAACGTCCCCCCACATGGCCCTCGACCAGGAGGCTTGACACCACATACCCCCCTATAATACATTTAAATGCAAAAACCCAAGTGACAGCAGTAGCATACATTTTGCCAGAGATTCATAATGGGTGTTTTACACTATAAAAGGCCCATATGGCATGATCTTCGTACCCAACTTGCTCCTTATTGATATCATATGATATCCAAATGCTTTAAAAAAAAAATTTAGAATTTTTTTTTAAATATTTAATAATTACGAAAAATAGGGAAAAATCAAAAAAAATAGTAGAAAATTTAGAAAAAATTATATTAATTTATACATTAATTAGTTAAATGATATTCAAAAATAATTTTTTCCGAAAAATTAATTTTTAATATTTAAAAATTACAAAAAATAGGGAAAAATCACAAAAAATAATAAAAAATTCAGAAAAATCTATATTAATTCATAAATTAATTAGTTGACATGATATTTGGCGTTCCAATTTGTTTCGGATGGATTGGAAACCGATTAATCTATTTCGCCTCACAAATGTGACGAACTGTTTGTCGGACAAGGCAAAAGTTAAGACTACGTCGTAGATTCGGAAACCACTTGTACAAGAATACCAATGTCTACATTCGTGTCATAAAACATTTCGCATGCCCAATTCCCCCGAATGCTTAACGTTGCCCGTCGTCCCCAACGTCCCCTACTAGTGCCACAGTCGTCCCCTAACATCCCCCATCGTCCCCAAAGTGTACCCCCACCGTACCCCAGCCGTGCCCCAACCGTGCCCCAATAGTGCCTAAACAGCGCCCCTTGTGCGGCACGGGCGCCGCATGCGCGCACCTTCGTGCAGCATGCGGGCCACATGCGCGCACCATCGTGCAGCATGGGCGCCCCATGCGCGCACCATCGTGCGTCATGCGGGCCACATGCAAGCACCATCGTGCGGCATGCGAGCTCGATGAGCGCACCATCGTGCCGCAAGGGCGCACCATGCGCGCACCTTCGTCCGGCATGGGCGACCCATGCGCGCACCATCGTGCGGCATGCGGGCCACATGCGCGCACCATCGTGCGGCATGCGCGTCCGATGAGCGCACCATCGTGCGACATGGGCGCCCCATGGGCGCACCTTCTTGCGGGATGCGGGCCACATGCGCGCACCATCGTACGGCATGGGCGCCCAATGCGCGCACCTTCGTGCGGCATGCGGGCCACATGTGCGCACCATGCGCGCCCGATGCGCGCACCATCGGGCGGCATGGGCGCCGCATGTGCGCACCTTCGTGTGGCATGCGCACACCATCTTGCTGCATGGGCGCCCCATGCGCCCATCGCTGTGCGGCATGGGCACCCCATGCGCGCACCTTCGTGCGGCATGCGGGCCACATGCGAGCACCATCGTGCGGCATGCGCGCCCGATGAGCGCACCGTCGTGCGACATGGGCGCCCCATGCGTGCACCTTCTTGCGGCATGCGGGCCACATGCGCGCACCATCGTGCGGCATGCGGGCCACATGCGCGCACCATCGTGCAACATGGGCGCCCCATGCACGCACCTTCATGCGGCATGCGCGCCGTATACGAGTACTATCCTGCAGCAAGGGCGCCCCATGCGCGCACCTTCGTGCGGCATGGACGGCCCATGCGCGCACCATCGTGCGGCATGCGGGCCACATGCGCGCACCATCGTGCTGCATGGGTGCCCGATGAGCGCACCATCATGCGACATGGGCGCCCCATGCGCGCACCTTCTTACGGCATGCGGGCCACATGCGCGCACCACCATGCGGCATGGGCGCCCAATGCGCGCACCTTCGTGCGGCATGCGGGTCACATGCGCGCCCGATGCGCACACCATCGGGCGGCATGGGCGCCGCATGTGCGCACCTTAGTGCGGCATGCGCGCACCATCGTGCTGCATGGGCGGCCCATGCGCGTATCGCTGTGCGGCATGGGTTCCCCTTGCGCGCACCTTCGTGCAGCATGCGGGCCACATGCGCGCACCATAATGTGGAATGCGCGCCCCATGCATGCACCATAGTGCGGCATGGGTGGCCCATGCGTGCACCTTCGTGCAACATGCGGGCCGTATACGAGTACTATCCTGCAGCAAGGGCGCACCATGCGCGCACCTTCGTGCGGCATGGACGGCCCATGCGCGCACCATCGTGTAGCATGCGGGCCACATGCGCGTACTATCGTACGGCATGCATGCCCGATAAGCGCACCATCATGCGACATGGGCGCCCCATGCGCGCAACTTCATGCCGGATGCGGGCCACATGCGCGTACCATCATGCGGCATGTGCGCCCCATGCGCGCACCATCGTGCGGCATGTGCGCCCCATGCGCGGGCCATCGTGCATCATGGGCGTCCCATGCACGCACCTTCGTGCGGCATGCGCGCCGTATACGAGTACTATCCTGCAGCAAGGGCGCCCCATGCGCGCACCTTCGTGCGGCATGGACGGCCCATGCGCGCACCATTGTGTGGCATGCGGGCCACATGCGCGCACCATCGTGCGGCATGGGTGCCCGATGAGCACACCATCGTGCGACATGGGCGCCCCATGCGCGCACCTTCGTGCGGCATGCAGGCCACATACGAGCCCCTTGCGCGCACCATCGAGCGGCATGGGCGCCCAATACGCCCACCTTCGTGCGGCATGCGGGCCACATGCGCGCACCATCGTGCAACATGGGCGCCCCATGCACGCACCTTCGTGCGGCATGCGCGCCGTATACGAGTACTATCCTGCAGCAAGGGCGCCCCATGCGCGCACCTTCGTGCGGCATGGACGGCCCATGCGCGCACCATCGTGCGGCATGCGGGCTACATGCGCGCACCATCGTGCGGCATGGGTGCCCGATGAGCGCACCATCATGCGACATGGGCGCCCCATGCGCGCACCTTCTTGCGGCATGCTGGCCACATGCGCGCACCACCATGCGGCATGGGCGCCCAATGCGCGCACCTTCGTGCGGCATGCGGGTCACATGCGCGCCCGATGCGCACACCATCGGGCGGCATGGGCGCCGCATGTGCGCACCTTAGTGCGGCATGCGCGCACCATCGTGCTGCATGGGCGGCCCATGCGCGTATCGCTGTGCGGCATTGGCGCCCCATGCGCGCACCTTCGTGCGGCATGCGGGCCACATGCGCGCACCATCGTGCGGCATGCGCGCCCGATGAGCGCACCATCGTGCGACATGGGCGCCCCATGCGTGCACCTTCTTGCTGCATGCGGGCCACATGCGCGCACCATCGTGCGATATTCAGGCCACATGCGCGCACCATCGTGCAACATGGGCGCCCCATGCGCGCACCTTCGTTCGGCATGCGGGCCACATGCGCGCACCATCGTGCGACATGCACGCCGCATACGCGTACCATCCTGCAGCAAGGGCGCCCCATGCGCGCACCATGCGCGCACCTTCGTGCGGCATGGACGGCCCATGCGCGCACCATCGTGCGGCATGCGGGCCACATGCGCGCACCATCATGCGGCATTCGCGCCCGTTGAGCGCACCATTGTGCGACATGGGCTCCCAAT
>CM075767.1:72720643-72735643 GCA_037974665.1 Ehretia macrophylla
CACTTGGGCATAGCACTTAGCACTTAGGCATCATTGGGCATAGCACTTGGGTGCACATAGTGTCACGCCCCAACTCGACCCCACCAACGATCAGTCAGGACGCAACGGAATTTCGGCAATAACGACAGTAAATAGATTACCGAGGTTCTAAACCAACCTCGTTAATAACATTAAACATTCAATTCTATAACCATACAAACAACAACTCCTCAACAGCATAACAACATACAACATAACCGTAATATACAATAATCAGTCTTCGTTATCTGCCTCCGTTCCAACATAACATACAATACCTCAACTTTATCATACATTTCAAAAATAAGTTGAGACCCATCTAACAACTTAACCATAGACAAAAGGAAGCCACTAAGTTAACATCATTTGGATCATCATCTTTTCAACAACTATTACAATAAGAACCATAAAGCATATAAAAGTCTACTAAGCTAATGTACATGACTTTAAACAACATAGAATCATGCATAAGACTCAGGGACATATGACTCATCCACGAAAGGCACGTTTTCCACATTCTCCTCTTCAGGAGGCACGTACCCGTAATCTTGCGAAAGTACACCTGAAAACATGCAATAATAGAGAGTGAGCTTATATACATAAGCCCAGTGAGGATCTGATAGATCTCGACAGTATTCACTATGCTCCTTGGATTTAGTCCTTTGAGCAAGTAAACACACAACAACAATAACATTATCATCACATAACTATATAACCAATCAATAAAGGATACTCTATTTGGTGTAGCTCCAAACGCCATCACGATCTCAACCGTTCTTATAACTCCCCATTACTCACGCACCCGAGGTACCTCACTAGCCCCTCCCTCCATGACAGCTCCGTCATGCGAGCTGGGGGTAGCCTATGGCAGTCATGCCGTTATCAACCCGACAGCCCAATGCTGCCCGAGAGGTGGCACACACATACCAAGACTCCATAATCATCATCAGTCATCAATCAATCATCAATCAATCATCATCGATAGCATCAATTATCATTTAAACAACAATAACTTAGTTAGATGACAAAGTAGGCCATCTAACCGGACATGCATTATATACACAATTAAACCCTAAATTACTCATCAACAACTCACCATTCAACACTCAAACACCACCCAATCATCTAAAGGCATCGTTCAAGAAATTAAAGAATGACAACCTAAACTTCTAAGATTCATAACCTACAATCTACTAATCCAAACATTGCCAAATCAGTTTCTATCACTCACCCATTCAACCTACTACATTAGCCTTCTCGGAAATCCACCATAACACCTCCAAATCATGCCCGATAACCCTAAAACCCTAGGATGTCTTGGCTGGATTTTCCGGATTTTCCCATGAACAATGTAATCGAAAATTCGGCATTACAACAGCGCTAACACGTAATTATCAAGTATTTAGAAATCGACGGCAATCGATTTCGATCATCGCAACTCAATTAATTCAACATTAAACAATTTAATCAAAATTTAATACCCGAAAAATAAAAATTATGCTACATCCGATAGAAACTCGTAGTATTAGTATATAACGATCCCTAGCATGCAAGGAGCAATAATCTATCATCAGATTACAATTCTAACGGTTCAATCTTCATTTATACGCAAAAATGCAAAAGACAAGTTTTGAGATCTAAAATTTTTCTCTCACCTTTGATGCAAACTAAGGCTAGAAATAGGTAGAATGGATGCCAAACAAGCAAATCAAGCTTTGAATGAAGTGATTTGGCCTTGAAATGAAGTTTTTATGTGAAAATTACTTTGAAAAACCTTGAAAATGCTCTTATTCTTCCTCCCCCTTGAACTCACGGTTTTGTGTGTGTTTTGTGATGTTTTTGGCTTGTTTTAATGTGTGTAACTACTTATGAGCAAGGTGGTCAACATTTAAATGAAAGTCAAAGTTAAAAACTTAGTATTTTTAGTGTTTTCTTGTCTTTAAATGCATTTTATTAATCACCAAGGTTCAAAACAATTATTCAACACCCAAGCTAGCTCAAGTAAATTATTTTTAGGTGACAAGAAGTTTTACAATCAAACAATTCCACCCGAATCGGCTTAAAACTCGATTTTTGCAAAAGTCGGTGTAAAAACCCTAATAAATTCCTAAGCCGATTTTAAAACCGTTTTCATCAAGCACAGGTCTATTAAAGTCTATTGACTAGGTCTAGAAGGGTTAAAAAGACCAGTTTCAAAATTTTAGCAAACGTGTTTCGAAAACACTATTCTCTGAAAATCGATGATAAAATTTCTGATCCCGTTTTTGATGAAAATTTCATGAATGCACATTTGGCACGTATTAGGAGTATTGATATCAAAATTATAACATTCTAGGCCCTATAGCACATAAACAGGTCATATGCACGCAAAACGAGACAAGGCACGTAAATCGAGTTAAAGCAGATAAGTGGGGTTTCACATTCTCCCCCCCTTAAAGAAATTTCGCCCTCGAAATTCTTACTTGATGTACTGAACAAATCTGGGTACTGCTGCTGCATCTGATCTCGTCTCTCCCAGGTAGCTTCCTCAATGCCGTGATGCTTCCACAACACCTTAACCATCGGAATCCTCTTCGACCTCAACTCTCGGTCCATCTGATCTAGAATACAAATCGGACGCTCGTCATAAGTCAAATTCTCTCAAAGCTCTAACGGTTCTGGCTCAAGAATATGAGAAGGATCCGGATTGTATTTCCGTAAATTAGACACGTGAAATACATCGTGGACATTATAGAAGTTCTCCGGTAAAGCCAACCGATATGCCAACTTACCAACCCTGCCAGTAATCTCAAAAGGTCCAACGTATCTCGGACTCAGCTTTCCACCTTTACCATAACGAGCAAACCCCTTACGAGGAGACAATCTCAAGAAAACCCGATCTCCGACTGCAAACTCCAAGTCCCGACGACGCTTATCAGCATAACTCTTGAATCTACTCTACGCCGTAAGCATTCTCTGCCTGATCAACTGGACATTTTCAATCTTCTCAAGAAGCTCTGGCATGATAGTCGGATCAACAGTCTTCATATCTCCTACCTCGTCCCAATATAAAGGTGAACGGCACTTACGACCGTAAAGAGCTGCGAAAGGTGCCATCCCAATAGTAGCTTGATAACTATTGTTATAGGCAAACTCGGCAAGTGGTAGATGTTTCTCCCAGTTCTTCCCGAAGTCTAGAACACAAGCCCTAAGCATATCTTCCAGAATCTGAATAGTCCGCTCAGATTGACCGTCGGTCTGTGGTTGATACGCGGTACTGAAGTTCAACTAAGTACCCAAAGTCTCCTGAAGTTTCTCCCACAAACGAGAAGTAAATCGAGGATCTCGATCAGAGACAATACTAGATGGAATCCCGTGAAGTCTAACAATCTGATCTAGATAGAGACCCGTCAACTTTGTAACCTCATCTCCCATCCTCATCGAGATAAAATGAGCTGTCTTCGTCAAACGATCCACGACAACCCAAACTACTTTATTACCCCTCGGTGTTCTAGGCAAACCAGTGACAAAATCCATCGTAATATGCTCCCATTTCCACTCTGGTATAGCCAACGGCTGAAGCAACCCTGCAGGTCGTTGATGCTCGGCTTTCACCCTCTGACAAGTCAAACATCTAGACACAAACTGAGCAACCTCCCTCTTCATGTTGTTCCACCAGTAATGCTATTTCAAATCCCGATACATCTTGGTTCCACTGGGATGAATAGTATATTTAGAATTATGAGCTTCCTCCAGAATACCTCGTCTCAAGCCCAGTTCATCGGGAACACAAACCCTGTTCTGAAACCGAAGAATACCATCCTCATGCACTTTAAAGTCAGACTGATCATCCAAAATCTGATCCTTGATCTTCTGAAGGTTAACATCAAGCTGCTGAGCTTCCCTGATCTGAGACAACAATAAAGGCTGAATACGGAGATGTGAACACATCACCCCAACTTGAGTCAACTCCGGTCTCCAATAAGTGAATTCCTCCAGAACCTCCCACTTCTTGACAGCTAAACAAGAAATACTCGCCTTCCGACTAAGAGCATCTGCTACAACATTTGCCTTGCCAGGCAGATAATTGATAGAACAATTATAATCTCCAAGAAGCTCCATCCACCTCCGCTGGCGCATATTCAACTCCTTCTATGAGAATAAATACTTTAGACTCTTATGATCAGTGAAAATCTCGAACTTACTGCCCCACAGATAATGACGCCACTTTTTCAGTGCGAAGACAACTGCTGCCAACTCAAGATCATGAGTCGGATAATTCACCTCATAAGGCTTCAACTTCCTGGAAGCATAGGCAATAACTCGGCCATCCTGCATAAGAACACATCCCAAGCCCTCCTTGGATGCATCACTGTAAATGACCATATTATCGGTCCCCTCTGGTAGAGCAAGTACTGGAGCGGTAGTCAACCTCTTTTTCAACTCCTGAAACCCACTCTCACACTTCTCATCCCAATCAAAGATAGTCCGTTTCTGAGTCAACTTAGAAAGTGGCCCAGCAATCTTCGAGAAGTCCTTGACAAACCTACGATAATAACCCGCCAAGCCAAGAAAGCTACGGACCTCAGAAACATTCTCTGGCCGTTTTCAAGACATCACCACCTCAATCTTAGTAGGATCTACAGAGATACCGCTCTGTGTAATAACATGGCCAAGGAAAGATATGCGTTGCAGCCAAAATTCACATTTGCTGAACTTGGCAAACAATTGATGCTCCTGCAGTTTCTCTAATACAAGCCGTAGATGTTGCTCGTGCTCCGATTCAGATTTAGAATAGACCAAGATATCATCAATAAAAATCACCACGAACTGGTCCAAGTACGGCTGAAAGACTCGATGCATCAAATCCATGAATGCTGCCGGTGCATTAGTCAATCCAAAGGGCATAACAACAAACTCATAATGCCCGTACCGAGTCCTGAAGGCAGACTTTGGAACATCCTCCGTACGAATCCGAAGCTGATAATACCCCTGCCTCAAATCAAACTTAGAGTAGACTTTGGCTCCCTGAAGTTGATCAAACAACTCATCAATCAGTGGCAAAGGATATTTATTCTTGATAGTCACCTGATTCAACCCATGATAATCTATACATAACCTCAAGGTACCATCCTTCTTTTTCACGAACAAAACAGGAGCTCCCCAAGGTGAAGAACTCTGCTGAATAAATCCTTTCTCCAATAACTCCTGTAACTAAGTCTTCAACTCCTTCAACTCAGCTGGTGCCATCCGGTACGCCGATTTAGAAATAGGTTGAGTACCGGGGACAAGATTAATCACAAACTCTATATCCCTCTCAGGCGGCAATCCTGGCAACTCCTCGGGAAATACATTAGGATATTCCCGGATAATAGGGACTTCCTCTAGCTGTAGCTTATCAGATGGCTTGTTAATCAGATAAGCTAGATAACCCGAACACCCCTTACTCACCAACTTAACGGCTTTAGTTGCTGAGATAACAAAACTCGTCTTTGCACCCCGGTTCCCTACTACCTCAACTACTGGTTGATCTGGCAAATGAAACTGTACTACCTTGGTTCTACAGTTTAACTGGGCATCATACTTAGAAAGCCAATCCATACCCAGAATAACATCATACCCCCGGATAGGAAATAAAATAAGGTCAGAAGGAAAATTATGCCCCTTAACATGTATTATACAATCCTTACATACTAAGCCAGTAACATACTTATCAGTCAAAGAGGTACTAATTTCAACCACATAAGGCAATCTTTCAGGTTGCATTTTAACACGTTGCACACAAGCAGGAGTAATGAAAGAATGCGTAGCACCAGAATCAATCAATACTTTAACAAGTTGACCAAGTATAAGGAAGTTACCTTCCACAACTGCAGTCTCCTCAGGCATCTCCTCTAAGTCAACTGCATAAGCCCGAGCCTGAACCCGCTGCTGCTGTGGTACACTGCCCGTAGGCCTACCCTGGTAACCCTGAGTCACTGCCCGACCCTCAGTCCTCGCATATCTAGGGCAATCCTTCGCCCTATGCTCGCTGCTACCACAACCAAAACATGTCCCTGCCTTTACCCTGCAGTCGGACTCCACATGCCCTGGGCGCTTGCAGTAATTACACTGCGATGATGTGGCACTAACACTACCCCTAGAAGAACCAGAAGCTGATGAAGCAGCTGATACAGCCTGCTGCTGAGGTCTCACCACACTAGGCCTATACTGACCCTAAGACTGGGCTGGCCTATACTGAGTCTGAACCTGATATGGCCCCTGCTGAAACTGAGGCCGATAGTAACTCGGCTGACCCTGTGGCCTATAAGAACCCTGCTGGGCTGGTGGCCTGTAGACAACCTACTGTACTGGAGGCCTATATATAACCTGCTGGCCCTGTGGCTGATACGGCCTCTTACTAGGCTGACTGGAGACAATCTGATCCCCTTTCCTCTTCTCTAACCTAGAAGCTGCCTCAAAAGCCTCAGTGAAAATATCATACCGATTCAGAGCCATCACATCCTGAATCTCGGGCCGCAACCCCAACATAAACCTGCGAGTCCTCCGCTCCTCGTCTGCCACATACTCCGGTGCATACCGGGACAATTGAGTAAATATGGCCTCATATTGAGCCACTGTAGCATCTCCCTGGACCAAGGCTAGAAACTCGGCCTCTCTCCGTTCCCTGCAAATCCTCGGGACATACTTTGCCCGGAAAGCCATCAGAAAGGTACCCCAAACATAAGGAATACCCTGTGCCGCCCAGCTAGTCCTTACTGTGCGCCACCACTCCTCTGCCTCGTCATCTAACAAATACACGACAAAAGAGACTTTCTGCTCATCAGTATAGCCAAGTGGATCATAAATCTTCTCCAACTTGCTAATCCATGCCTCTGCCTTCCTATCATCCGGCTCCCCCTGAAATCTCGGTGGATGATATCCTAAAAACTCCTTCAGGGTACCACGCCCGTGGTTACCACCCTGAATATTCAGAAGCTGAGCCTGCATAGCCTGATTCTGGGCAGCCTGCCCTGCTAATAACTGTGCCTGACTAGCCACTAACTCTGCAATCCGCTCCATAGCTGCTCCTAATCGGTCATCACCCCCGTCACAGCCCGGTGCCGCGTTACTCGAAGTCTCATAAGCCATCTCAGGCCTACCTCTGGTTCTCGGTCGACCGGGCATTCTACTAATCAAAGAGTTAGCACAGTTATAGCACGTAAACAGATTATAAACAATTATTAACACCTAAACAACAAACTCATATAAAACACATAAACAAATTGTTCACATAATCACATAAGTACTTTAATCATATAATCACTTATCACTTAATCATATTAACACAATTTCACTTTTCTTTCTTTTCATACATATTTCATGCTAAGACCATTACCCACATTCCGAGAATACCCCGGCTGACAACTAACATGAGCTCTGATACCACTTAAATGTCACGCCCCAACTCGACCCCACCTACGATCAGTCAGGCCGCAACGGAAGTTCGGCAGTAACGACAGTAAATAGATTGCCGAGGTTCTAAACCAACCTCGTTAATAACATTAAACATTCAATTCTATAACCATACAAACAACAACTCCTCAACAGCATAACAACATACAACATAACCGTAATATACAATAATCAGTCTTCGTTATCTGCCTCCGTTCCAACATAACATACAATACCTCAACTTTATCATACATTTCAAAAATAAGTTGAGACCCATCTAACAACTTAACCATAGACAAAAGGAAGCCACTAAGTTAACATCATTTGGATCATCATCTTTTCAACAACTATTACAATAAGAACCATAAAGCATATAAAAGTCTACTAAGCTAATGTACATGACTTTAAACAACATAGAATCATGGATAAGACTCAGGGACATATGACTCATCCACGAAAGGCACGTTTTCCACATTCTCCTCTTCAGGAGGCACGTACCCGTAATCTTGCGAAAGTACACCTGAAAACATGCAATAATAGAGAGTGAGCTTATATACATAAGCCCAGTGAGGATCCGATAGATCTCGACAGTATTCACTATGCTCCTTGGATTTAGTCCTTTGAGCAAGTAAACACACAACAACAATAACATTATCATCACATAACTATATAACCAATCAATAAAGGATACTCTATTTGGTGTAGCTCCAAACGCCATCACGATCTCAACCGTTCTTCTTATAACTCCCCATTACTCACGCACCCGAGGTACCTCACTAGCCCCTCCCTCCATGACAGCTCCGTCATGCGAGCTGGGGGTAGCCTATGGCAGTCATGCCGTTATCAACCCGACAGCCCAACGCTGCCCGAGAGGTGGCACACACATACCAAGACTCCATAATCATCATCAGTCATCAATCAATCATCAATCAATCATCATCGATAGCATCAATTATCATTTAAACAACAATAACTTAGTTAGATGACAAAGTAGGCCATCTAACCGGACATGCATTATATACACAATTAAATCCTAAATTACTCATCAACAACTCACCATTCAACACTCAAACACCACCCAATCATCTAAAGGCATCGTTCAAGAAATTAAAGAATGACAACCTAAACTTCTAAGATTCGTAACTTACAATCTACTAATCCAAACATTGCCAAATCAGTTTCTATCACTCACCCATTCAACCTACTACATTAGCCTTCTCGGAAATCCACCATAACACCTCCAAATCATGCCCGATAACCCTAAAACCCTAGGATGTCTTGGCTGGATTTTCCGGATTTTCCCATGAACAATGTAATCGAAAATTCGGCATTACAATAGCGCTAACACGTAATTATCAAGTATTTAGAAATCGACGGCAATCGATTTCGATCATCGCAACTCAATTAATTCAACATTAAACAATTTAATCAAAATTTAATACCCGAAAAATAAAAATTATGCTACATCCGACAGAAACTCGTAGTATTAGTATATAACGATCCCTAGCATGCAAGGAGCAATAATCTATCATCAGATTACAATTCTAACGGTTCAATCTTCATTTATACGCAAAAATGCAAAAGACAAGTTTTGAGATCTATAATTTTTCTCTCACCTTTGATGCAAAATAAGGCTAGAAATAGGTAGAATGGATGCCAAACAAGCAAATCAAGCTTTGAATGAAGTGATTTGGCCTTGAAATGAAGTTTTTATGTGAAAATTACTTTGAAAAACCTTGAAAATGCTCTTATTCTTCCTCCCCCTTGAACTCCCGGTTTTGTGTGTGTTTTGTGGTGTTTTTGGCTTGTTTTAATGTGTGTAACTACTTATGAGCAAGGTGGTCAACATTTAAATGAAAGTCAAAGTTAAAAACTTAGTATTTTTAGTATTTTCTTGTCTTTAAATGCATTTTATTGATCACCAAGGTTCAAAACAATTATTCAACACCCAAGCTAGCTCAAGTAAATTATTGTTAGCTGACAAGAAGTTTTACAATCAAACAATTCCACCCGAATCGGCTTAAAACTCGATTTTTGCAAAAGTCGGTGTAAAAACCCTAATAAATTCCTAAGCCGATTTTAAAACAGTTTTCATCAAGCACATGTCTATTAAAGTCTATGGACTAGGTCTACAAGGGTTAAAAAGACCAGTTTCAAAATTTTAGCAAACGTGTTTCGAAAACACTATTCTCTAAAAATCGATGATAAAATTTCTAATCCCGTTTTTGATGAAAATTTCATGAATGCACATTTGGCACGTATTAGGAGTATTGATATCAAAATTATAACATTCTAGGCCCTATAGCACATAAACAGGTCATATGCACGCAAAACGAGACAAGGCACGTAAATCGAGTTAAAGCAGATAAGTGGGGTTTCACACATAGCACTTGGGCATAGATCTTGGGTGAACATAGGAATTGGGCGTCAATAGGCATAGCACATAGCACTTGGGCCTCATTGGGCATAGCACATAGCACTTGGGTATAGCACTTGGGTATAGCACTTTGGGCATTCGCGCGTAGACACTTGGGACTGGGCATAGCACTTAGTACTTAGGCATCCTTGGGCACAACACTTAGCACTTGGGCATCCTTGGGCATAGCACTTAGCACTTAGGCATCCTTGGGCACAACACTTATCACTTAGGCATCCTTGGGCATAGCACTTAGCACTTAGGCATCCTTGGGCATAGCACTTAGCACTTAGGCATCCTTGGGCACAACACTTAGCACATGGGCATCCTTGGGCACAGCACTTAGCACTTAGGCATCCTTGGGCACAACACTTAGCACTTGGGCATCCTTGGGCATAACACTTAGCACTTAGGCATCCTTGGGCACAACACTTAGCACTTAGGCATCCTTGGGAACAACACTTAGCACTTGGGCATCCTTGGGCATAGCACTTAGCACTTGGGCATGATTGGGCATCATTGGGCATGATTGGGCATCATTGGGCATAGCACTTGGGTATAGCACATAACACATAGCACTTGGCATAGCACATAGCACATAGCACATAGCACATGGCACTTGGGTGGGTATCCTTGGCCATAGCACTTAGCAGTTGGGCATCATCGGGCATCATCGTTGCCTCGAAACCCCATGACACTTGCGGCGGCACTTATGCAAGCGACACGTGTCAAACTAACTTGGGCTAATGTTATTCGGACTTGGATGCAGAGCACTTGGGAACACTTGGGCATTCGTGCGTCGACACTTGGGTTGTAAATTATGGCTTACTTAGGCACTTGGAGACACACTTGGGGGGCGGCATAGGGCGTCGAACCTCTTGGCCCGTTTGGGAGAAATAATGTTGGTTGACGGGATGGGACGGGATTGGATTGCGGATGGGGCGGAGATAGGCGAGGAGGGGGGAGGGACGAATCGGAGCGACAAAGGGCTGAATCTCAGTGGATCGTGGCAGCAAGGCCACTCTGGCACTTACAATACCCCGTCGCGTATTTAAGTCTTCTGCAAAGGATTCTGCCCGCCGCTCGATGGGAATTGTACTTCAAGGCGGCCGACGCGACGCTTCTGTCGCGACGGCTTGGCCAACGACACGTGCCCTTGGGGACCGGAGGCCCCTACTGCGGGTCGGTGAACGGGCGGCGGGCGAGCGCATCGCTTCTGGCCCGGATTCTGACTTAGAGGCGTTCAGTCATAATCCAGCGCACGGTAGCTTCGCGCCACTGGCTTTTCAACCAAGCGCGATGACCAATTGTGCGAATCAACGGTTCCTCTCGTACTAGGTTGAATTACTATTGCGACACTGTCATTAGTAGGGTAAAACTAACCTGTCTCACGACGGTCTAAACCCAGCTCACGTTCCCTATTGGTAGGTGAACAATCCAACACTTGGTGAATTCTGCTTCACAATGATAGGAAAAGCCAACATCGAAGGATCAAAAAGCGACACTTGTTTAAATGGTGCTTGGATCGCCACGACATTGAAGCATCAACAATCGTCTCATCGCAACGCTCGCGTCGTTGCTTAACAAAAGACAATGCCACATCTGCTAGGCGATTCGCGCATCACGCATGCCCCCCACCGTCCCCCTGTATGCATTTGTATTCACGGAACGGGACAAGCAAACTACCTTCCTGCCCACGCGGTGCTTGGATCGCCACGACACTAGACCACGTCCGTCGCATTACGACTCAGCAAGGACCATGGCGTTGTGTGCTAGGCGATTCGCACATCGCACAGGCCTGTCGGAACCAACTGGGGGACGGCTTCAAGGCCCCATGGTGCTTGGATCGCCACGACATTGAAGCATCAGCAATCGTCTCATCGCAACGCTCGCGTCATTGCTTAACGAAAGCCAATGCCACATGTGCTAGGCGATTCGCGCATCACGCATGCCCCCTACCGTCCCCCCGTATGCACGGAACGGGACAAGCAAACTGCCTTCCTGCCCACGCGGTGCTTGGATCGCCACGACACTAGACCACGTACGTCACATTACGACTGAGCGAGGACCATGGCGCCGTGTGCTAGGCGATTCGCGCATCGCACAGGCACGTCGGAACCCACCGGGGGACGACTTCAAGGCCGCATGGTGCTTGCATCGCCACGACATTGAAGCATTAGCAATCGTCTCATTGCAACGCTCGCGTCGTTGCTTAACGAAAGCCAATGCCACGTGTGCTAGGCGATTCGCGCATCATGCTTGCCCCCACCGTCCCCCAAGAGCCAACCAAGCCCACGTGGTGCTTGGATCGCCACAACACTAGACCATGGCCACGTGCATCCACTCGGCAACGGCCATGGCTTCGTGTGCTAGGCGATTCGCGCATCGCACAGGCCCAATGACAAATCGGGGGACGGGAATGGCCCCCAACGTGTACCTAGCCAGCAGCACGGGGATGGCTAGTTTTGTGGTTGGGCAACCACTCGACCCCTCATTAGCCATCCCAATGACGTCGACGGTGTTGTGGCACCAAGATGGATAATGAGGGGCTAGGGAAGCCACCACGTTCCTCATTAGCCATCCTGGTGCCGCGCCGAGGGACATGCTGGGGGACGCGGGGCAGGGGTGGCACGGCCCCAACGCACGGGTATACAACGCAATACCTCGGCGTGATTCACTCGGTAGGCATTCCCGCCCACAATATAGCCCACGATATACCCCACAATGTGCCACGAAGTGCCCACAACGTCCCTCCCATGGCCCTCGACCAGGAGGCTTGACACCACATACCCCCCTATAATACATTTAAATGCAAAAACCCAAGTGACAGCAGTAGCATACATTTTGCCAGAGATTCATAATGGGTGTTTTACACTATAAAATGGCCCATATGGCATGATCTTCGTACCCAACTTGCACCTTATTGATATCATATGATATCCAAATGCTTAAAAAAAAAATTCAATTTTTTTTTAATATTTAATAATTACGAAAAATAGGGAAAAATCAGGAAAAATAGTAGAAAATTCAGAAAAAATTATATTAATTCATACATTAATTAGTTAAATGATATTCAAAAATATTTTTTTCGAAAAATTAATTTTTAATATATAAAAATTACGAAAAAATAGGGAAAAATCACAAAAAATACTAGAAAATTCAGTACAATTTATATTAATTCATAAATTAATTAGTTTACATGATATTTGGCGTTACAATTTGTTTTGGATGATTGGGAAACCGATTAATCTATTTCGCCTCACAAATGTGACGAACTGTTTGTCGGACAAGGCAAAAGTTAAGACTACATCGTAGATTCGGAAACCACTTGTACAAGAATATCAATGTCTACATTCGTGTCATAAAACATTTCGCATGCCCAATTCCCCCGAATGCTTAACGTTGCCCGTCGTGCCCAACGTCCCCTACTAGTGCCAAAGCCGTCCCCTAACATCCCCCATCGACCCCCAAGTGTACCCCCACCGTCCCCCAGCCGTGCCCTAACAGTGCCCCAGCCGTGCCCCAATAGTGCCCAAACAGCGCCTCTTGAGCGGCCTGCGCGCGCCACTTGTGCGCACCATCGTGAGGCACGGGTGCCCCATGCGCGCACCTTCGTGCGGCATGCGGGCCACATGTGCGCACCATCGTCCGGCATGGGCGCCCTATGCGCGCACCATCGTGCGTCATACGGGCCACAAGCAAGCACCATCGTGCGGCAAGGGCGCCCCATGCGCGCACCATCGTGCGGCATGCGGACCACATGCGCGCACCATCGTACGGCATGCGCGCCCGATGAGCGCACCATCGTGCGCCATGGGCGTCCCATGCGTGCACCTTCGTCCGGCATGCGAGCCACATGCGCGCACCATCGTGCGGCATGGGCGCCCATTGCGCGCACCTTCGTGCGGCATGCGGGCCACATGTACGCACCATCGTGAGGCATACGCGCCGCATACGCGTACCATCCTGCCGCAAGGGCGCCCCATGCGCGCACCATGCGCGCACCTTTGTGCGGCATTGGCGCCCCATGCGCACGCCATCGTGCGGCATGCGGGCCACATGCGCGCACCATCGTGCGATATGGGCGCCCCATGTGCGCACCTTCGTGCGGCATGCGGGCCACATGCGCGCACCATCGTGAGGCATGCGCGCCGCATACGCGTACCATCCTGCCTCAATGGCGCCCCATGCGCGCACCTTCGTACGGCATGGGCACCCAATGTGCGCACCATCATGTGGCATGTGGGCCACATGCGCGCACCATCATGTGGCATGCGCGCCCGATGAGCGCACCATCGTGCGACATGGGTGCCCCATGCGCACACCTTCGTGCGGCGTACGGGCCACATGCGCGCACCATCGTGCGGCATGGGCGCCCATTGCGCGTACCTTCGTACGGCATGCGGGCCACATGTGCGCACCATGCGCGCCCGATACGCGCACCATCGGGCGGCATGGGCGCCACATGTGCGCACCATCGTGCGGCATGCGCGCACCATCGTGCGGCATGGGCGCCCCATGCGCGCTTCGCTGTGCGGCATATGCACCCCATGCGCGTAGCTTCGTGCGGCATGCGGGCCACATGCGCGTACCATCGGGGTACATGCGCGCCCGATGCCCGAACGATCGACCGGCATGGGCACTGCATGTGTGCAGCTTCGTGCGACATGCACTCACCATCGTGCGGCATGGGCGCCCCATGCGCGCATTGCTGTGCTGCATGGGCAGCCCAAACGCGCACATTCGTGTCGCAAGCGGGCCACATGCATGCACCAGAGTGTGGCATGAGCGCCCCATGCGCGCACCATCGTGAAGCATGGGCGCCCCATACGTGCACCTTCGTGCGGCATGCAGGCCACATGGGCGCACCTTCGTGCGACGTGGGCGCCCGATGAGCACACCTTTGTGCGGCATGCGGGCCACATTTGTGCACCATCGTGCGGCATGGGCGCCGCATGCGCGCCCCAAGTAGGTGCCCCAAGTACGTGCCCCATCCGAGGCCCAATCGTGCGTCGTCGTGCAACACCGTGTGCTGTCGTGCCGCAACTGTTCCCCAACGTGCCCAGCCGTGCCGAAGATAGGGGCAACATAACCTCAGTCACCGTTAATGCTAAGGGAAAAACGTTAGGCACCTCGTCGGGCCGGCAGCACAA
>CM075767.1:72758143-72760643 GCA_037974665.1 Ehretia macrophylla
GGGGGCAGACGCAGGGCAAAAGATGGACGATGTGACTCTAGACTGTCTTCTTTGTAGGTACGCAACACAGGAAACCGACCAACCGACCGAGGCAACGTAAGCACTCGGCCCGCGAATGAAGAGGCAAGCAGGAGCGGACGTCGCTGCTGAAGCAGGGATCCAACCGACCCACAAAAGCCGACCACCACTCACGCGCTATCACGTTCGCTATGCCCAAACCACCAAGCCAGTAACCGCCCCACCGTCTAGGCAAACGAAGCCCTTCAGGCAAAAGGAATCGACGAAATGGCCCAAGCACGCACCGCTAGGCACGAAGAATTTCTGAGGGACACGGGACAGGACCAGCACGAGGTACATGACCAGGCCGCACGTCGCAAGCTTAAGGGCCTACTTCGTGGTGCCCGACCATGCACCGATTGCACGCAACTGAGGTACCAACCAAAAGCGGACTTCCTACCCACGCGGTGCTTGGATCACCACGACACTAGACCACGTCCGTCGCATTACGACTTAGCGAGGACCATGGCATCGTGTGCTAGGCGATTCGCGCATCGCGCAGGCCCATAGGAACACACCGGGGGAGGGCTTCGAGGCCGCACGGTGCTTGGATCGCCACGACATTGAAGCATCAGCAATCGTCTCATCGCAACGCTCACGTCGTTGCTTAACGAAAGCCAATGCCACATGTGCTAGGCGATTCGCGCATCACGCATGCCCCACACTATCCCCTTGTATGCTCCCGTATTCACGGAACGGGACAAGCAAACTACCTTCTTGCCCACACGGTGCTTGGATCGCCATGACACTAGACCACGTCCGTCGTATTACGACTCAGCGAGGACCATGGCGTCGTATGCTAGGCGATTCGCTCATCGCACAGGCCCGTCGGAACCAACCGAGGGACGACTTCAAGGCCACATGGTGCTTGGATCGCCACGACATTGAAGCATCAGCAATCGTCTCATCGCAACGCTCGAGTCATTGCTTAACGAAAGCCAATGCCGCATGTGCTAGGCGATTCACGCATCACGCATGCCCACCACCGTCCCCCTGTATGCACCTGTATTCACCGAACGGGACAAGCAAACTACCTTCCTGCCAACGCGGTGCTTGGATCGCCACGACACTAGACCACGTCCGTCGCATTACGACTCAGCGAGGACCATAGCGTCGTGTGCTAGGCGATTCGCGCATCGCACAGGCACGTCGGAACCAATCGGGGGACAACTCCAAGGCCGCACGGTGCTTGGATCGCCACGACATTGAAGCATCAACAATCTTCTCATCGCAATGCTCGCGTCGTTGCTTAACGAAAGCCAATGCCATATGTGCTAGGAGATTCGCGCATCACGCATGCCCCCCACCGTCCCCTTGTATGCATTTGTATTCACGAAACGGGACAAGCTAACTACCTTCCTACCCACACAGTGCTTGGATCGCCACGACACTAGACCACGTCCGTCGCATTACGACTCAGCGAGGACCATGGCGTCGTGTGCTAGGCGATTCGCGCATCGCACAGGCCTGTCGTAACCAACTGGGGGATGGCTTCAAGGCCCCATGGTGCTTGGATCGCCACGACATTGAAGGATCAGCAATCGTCTCATCGCAACGCTCGCATCGTTGCTTAACGAAAGCCAATGCCACATGTGCTAGGCGATTCGCGCATCACGCATGCCCCCTACCGTCCCCCCGTATGCACGGAACGGGACAAGCAAACTACATTCCTGCCCACGCGGTGCTTGGATCGCCACGACACTAGACCACGTCCTTCGCATTACAACTCAGCGAGGACCATGGCGCTGTGTGCTAGGCGATTCGCGCATCGCACAGGCTCGTCGGAACCCACCGGGGGACGACTTCAAGGCCGCATGGTGCTTGCATCGCCACGACATTGAATCATTAGCAATCGTCTCATTGCAACGCTGACGTCGTTGCTTAACGAAAGCCAATGCCACATGTGCTAGGCGATTCGCGCATCATGCTTGCCCCCACCGTCCCCCAAGAGCCAACCAAGCCCATGCGGTGCTTGGATCGCCACAACACTAGACCATGGGCGCGCGCATCCACTTGGCAACGGCCATGGCTTCGTGTGCTAGGCGATTCGCGCATCGTACAGGCCCAATGACACATCGGGGGACGGGAATGGCCCCCAACGTGTACCTAGCCGGCAGCACGGGGATGGCTAGTTTTGTGGTTGGGCAACCACTCGACCCCTCATTAGCCATCCCAATGACGTCGACGGTGTTGCGGCACCAAGATGGATAATGAGGGGCTAGGGAAGCCACCACGTTCCTCATTAGCCATCCTGGTGCCGCGCCGAGGGACATGCTGGGGGACGCGGGGCGGGGGTGGCACGGTCCCAACGCACGGGTATGCAACGCAATACCTCGGCGTGATTCACTCGGTAGGCATTCCCGCCCACAATATAGCCCACGATATAGCCCACAATGTGCCACGAAGTGCCCACAACGTCCCCCCGCATGGCCCTCGACCAGGA
>CM075767.1:72770643-72773143 GCA_037974665.1 Ehretia macrophylla
CCGTATGTACGGAACGGGACAAGAAAACTACCTTCCTGCCCACGCGGTGCTTGGATCACCACGACACTAGACCACGTCCGTCGCATTACGACTCAGCGAGGACCATGGCATCATGTGCTTGGCGATTTGCGCATCGCGCAAGCCCATAGGAACACACCGGGGGACGGCTCCGAGGCCGCACGGTGCTTGGATCGCCACGACATTGAAGTATCAGCAATCGTCTCATCGCAACGCTCACGTCATTGCTTAATGAAAGCCAATGCCACATGTGCTAGGCGATTCGCCCATCACGCATGCCCCCCACTATCCCCCTGTATGCACCTGTATTCACAGAACGGGACAAGCAAACTACCTTCTTGCCCACGCGGTGCTTGTATCGCCACGACACTAGACCACGTCCGTCGCATTACGACTCAGCGAGGACCATGGCGTCGTGTGCTAGGCAATTCGCTCATCACACAGGCCCGTCGGAACCGACCGAGGGACGGTTTCAAGGCCACATGGTGCTTGGATCGCCACGACATTGAAGCATCAGCAATCGTCTCATCGCAACACTCGAGTCGTTGCTTAACGAAAGCCAATGCCACATGTGCTAGGTGATTCGCGCATCACGCATGCCCCCCACCGTCCCCCTGTATGCACCAGTATTCACAGAACGGGACAAGCAAACTACCTTCCTGCCCACGCGGTGCTTGGATTGCCACGACACTAGACCACGTCCGTCGCATTACGACTCAGCGAGGACCATGGCGTCGTGTGCTAGGCGATTCGCACATCGCACAAGCACGTCGGAACCAACCGGGGGACAACTTCTAGGCCGCACGGTGCTTGGATCGCCACGACATTGAAGCATCAACAATCGTCTCATCGTAACGCTCGCGTCGTTGCTTAACGAAAGCCAATGCCACATGTGCTAGGCGATTAACGCATCACGCATGCCCCCCACCGTCCCCCTGTATGCATTTTTATCCACGGAACGGGACAAACAAACTACCTTCCTGCCCACGCGGTGCTTGGATCGCCACGACACTAGACCACGTCCGTCACATTACGACTCAGCGAGGACCATGGCGCCGTGTGCTAGGCGATTCGCACATCGCACAAGCACGTCGGAACCCACCGGGGGACGACTTCAAGGCCGCATGGTGCTTGCATCGCTACAACATTGAAGCATTAGCAATCGTCTCATTGCAACGCTCGCGTCGTTGCTTAACGAAAGCCAATGCCACGTGTGCTAGGCGATTCGCGCATCATGCTTGCCCCCACCATCCCCCAAGATCCAACCAAGCCTACGCGGTGCTTGGATCGCCACAACACTAGACCATGGCAGCGCGCATCCACTCGGCAACGGCCATGGCTTCGTGTGCTAGGCGATTCGCGCATCGCACAGGCCCAATGACACATCGGGGGACGGGAATGGCCCCCAACGTGTACCTAGCCAGCAGCACGGGGATGGCTAGTTTTGTGGTTGGGCAACCACTCGACCCCTCATTAGCCATCCCAATGACGTCGACGATGTTGTGGCACCAAGATGGATAATGAGGGGCTAGGGAAGCCACCACGTTCCTCATTAGCCATCCTGGTGCCGCGCCGAGGGACATGCTGGGGGACGCGGGGCGGGGGTAGCACAACCCCAACGCACGGGTATGCAACGCAATACCTTGGTGTGATTCACTCGGTAGGCATTCCCGCCCACAATATAGCCCACGATATAGCCCACAATGTGCCACGAAGTGCCCACAACGTCCCCCCGCATGGCCCTCAACCAGGAGGCTTGACACCACATACCCCCCTATAATACATTTAAATGCAAAAACCCAAGTGACAGCAGTAGCATACATTTTGCCAGATATTCATAATGGGTGTTTTACACTATAAAAGGCCCTATATGGCATGATCTTCGTACCCAACTTGCTCCTTATTGATATCATATGATATCCAAATGCTTAAAAAAAAAATTTCAAAATTTTTTTTGTTAATATTGAATAATCACGAAAAATAGGGAAAAATCAGAAAAAATAGTAGAAAATTCAGAAAAAATTATATTAATTCATACATTAATTAGTTAAATGATATTCAAAAATCACAAAAAATACTAGAAAATTCAGGAAAATTTATATTAATTCATAAATTAATTAGTTTACATGATATTTGGCGTTACAATTTATTTTGGATGGATTGGGAAACCGATTATTCTATTTCGCCTAACAAATGTGACGAACTGTTTGTCGGACAAGGCAAAAGTTAAGACTACATCGTAGATTCGGAAACCACATGTACAAGAATATCAATGTCTACATTCGTGTCATAAAACATTTCGCATGCCCAATTCCCCCGAATGCTTAACGTTGCCCGACATGACCAACGTCCCCTACTAGTGCCAAAGTCGTCCGCTAACATCCCCCATCGTCCCCCAAGTGTACCCCCACCATCCCCCAGCCGTGCCCCAACAGTGCCCCAGCCGTGCCCCAACAGTGCCCAAACAGCGCCCCTTGCGCGC
>CM075767.1:72783143-72785643 GCA_037974665.1 Ehretia macrophylla
CTAGCTAGCAGCACGGGGATGGCTAGTTTTGTGGTTGGGCAACCACTCGACCCCTCATTAGCCATCCCAATGACGTCGAGGGTGTTGCGGCACCAAGATGGATAATGAGGGGCTAGGGAAGACACCATGTTCCTCATTAGCCATCCTGGTGCCGCGCCGAGGGACATGCTGGGGGATGCGGGGCGGGGGTGGCACGGCCCCAACGCATGGGTATGCAACGCAATACCTCGGCGTGATTCACTCGGTAGGCATTCCCGCCCACAATATAGCCCACGGTATAGCCCACGATATAGCCCACAATGTGCCACGAAGTGCCCACAACGTCCCCCCGCATGGCCCTCGACCAGGAGGCTTGACACCACATACCCCCCTATAATACATTTAAATGCAAAAACACAAGTGACAGTAGTAGCATACATTTTGCCAGAGATTCATAATGGGTGTTTTACACTATAAAATGCCCCATATGGCATGATCTTCGTACCCAACTTGTTCCTTATTGATTTCATATGATATCCAAATGCTTAAAAAAAATTCAAATTTTTTTTTTAATATTTAATAATTACGAAAAATAGGGAAAAATCAGAAAAAAATAGTAGAAAATTCAGAAAAAATTATATTAATTCATACATTAATTAGATAAATGATATTCAAAAATATTTTTTTCGAAAAATTAATTTTTTATATATAAAAATTACGAAAAAATAGGGAAAAATCACAAAAAATACTAGAAAATTCAGGAAAATTTATATTAATTCATAAATTAATTAGTTTACATGATATTTGGCGTAACAATTTGATTTGGATAGATTGGGAAACCGATTAATCTATTTCGCCTCACAAATGTGACGAACTGTTTGTCGGACAAGTCAAAAGTTAAGACTACGTTGTAGATTCGGAAACCACTTGTACAAGAATATCAATGTCTACATTCGTGTCATAAAACATTTCGCATGCCCAATTCCCCTGAATGCTTAACGTTGCCCGTCGTGCCCAACGTCCCCTACTAGTGCCAAAGCCGTCCCCTAACATCCCCCATCGTCCCCCAAGTGTACCCCCACCGTCCCCCAGCCATGCCCCAACAGTGCCCCAGCAGTGCCCCAACAGTGCCCAAATATTGCCTCTTGAGCGGCCCGCGCGCGCCACTTGCGCGCACCATCATGCGGCACGGGGGCCCCATGTGCGCACCTTCGTGCGGCATGCGGGCCACATGCGCGCACCATCGTGCGGCATGCGGGCCACATGCGCGCACCATCGTACGACATGGGCGTCCCATGCGCGCACCTTCGTGCGGCATGCGGGCCACATGCGCGCACCATCGTGCGGCATGCGCACCCCATGCGCGCACCTTCGTGCGGCATGCGGGCCACATGTGCGCACCATGCGCACCTGATACGCGCACCATCGGGTGGCATGGGCGCTGCATGTGCACCCCTTCATGCGGCATGCGCGCACCATCGTGCGTCATGGGCGCCCCATGCGCGCATCGCGATGCGGCATGGGCGCCCCATGCGCTCACCTTCGTGCGGCATGCGCGCACCTTCGTGCGGCATGCGCGCACCTTCGTGTGGCATGCGCGCACCTTCGTGCGGCATGGGCGCCCTATGCGCGCACCATCGTACGACATGGGCGCCCCATGCGCGCACCTTCGTGCGGCATGCGGGCCACATGCGCGCACCATCGTGCTGCATGCGCGCCGCATACGCGTACCATCCTGCGGCAAGGGCGCCCCATGCGCGCACCATGCGCGTACCTTCATGCGGCAGGGGCGCCCTATGCGCGCACCATCGTGCGGCATGCGGGCCACATGCGTGCACCATCGTGCGGCATGCGCGTTCGATGAGCGCACCATCGTGCGACATGGGTGCCCCATGCACGCACCTTCGTGCGGCATGCGGGCCACATGCGCGCACCATCGTGCGGCATGGGCGCCCAATGCGCGCACCTTCGTGCGGCATGCGGGCCACATGTGCGCACCATGCGCGCCTGATACGCGCACCATCGGGCAGCATGGGCGCCGCATGTGCACCCCTTCATGCGGCATGCGTGCACCATCGTGCGTCATGGGCGCCCCATGCGCGCATCGCTATGCGCGCACCTTCGTGCGGCATGCGCGCACCATCGTGTGGCATGGGCGCCCCATGCGCGCATCGCTGTGCTGCATGGGCGCCCTATGCGCGCACCTTCGTGCGCCATGCGGACCACATGGGCACACCATCGTGCGGTATGCGTGCCCGATGCGTGCACTATCGCGCGGCATGGGCGGCCCTAGCGCGCACCTTCGTGCGGCAGGCGGGCCACATGCGTGCACCAGAGTGCGGCATGAGCGCCCCATGCGCGCACCATCGTGAGGCATGGGCGCCCCGTACGTGCACCTTCGTGCGGCATGCAGGCCACATGCGCGCACCTTCGTGCGGCGTGGGCGCCCGATGAGCGCACTTTCGTGAGGCATGCGGGCCACATTTGCGCACCATCGTGCGGCATGGGCGCCGCATGCGCG
>CM075767.1:72790643-72795643 GCA_037974665.1 Ehretia macrophylla
AGTCTTGACAAGCTCGGAGGCAAAGCTAACCGATAAGCCAAAGGACCTACCTTTTCGGTTATCTCATACGGACCCACATATCTGAGACTAAGCTTCCCGCTCTTACCGTGCCGAATCAATCCCTTCCGTGGAGAAATCTTAAGAAACACCCAATCTCCCAAATCAAACTCAAGATCCCGACGGTGCTTATCCGCATAACTCTTCTGACGACTCTGAGCTGTAAGCATACGCTGGCGAATAAGGTGAACATTATCTACCATCTTAATCATCTCAGGTAACACAGTCGGATCAACTGTTCTCATCTCTCCAACCTCTTCCCAATACAATGGGGATCTGCATTTATGACCATACAACGCCTCGTAGGGAGCCATACCTATAGTAGATTGATAACTATTGTTGTAGGCGAACTCCGCTAAAGTCAAAAACTTCTCCCAGTTCTTCCCAAAGTCTAGCACACATGCCCGAAGCATGTCTTCCAAGATCCTGATAGTTCTCTCAGACTGGCCATCAGTTTGTGGATGATATGCAGTACTGAAGCTCAACTTAGTTCCCATGGCCTCTTGCAACTTCTACCAAAAACGAGATCTGAATCTGGGATCTCTATCTGACACTATACTCTGTGGCACACCATGCAATCTCACAATATTAGCAACATAAAGCTCAGCTAGCTTATCAAGGCTATCCTGTTTGTTCATGGGAATAAAATGTGTAACTTTAGTCAAGCGGTCCACAACAACCCAAATAGAATCACATCCTCTCAGAGATCTAGGAAGATCGGTCACAAGGTCCATTGTTATATGTACCCACTTCCATTGCGGAATCGACAACGGCTGTAGAAGTCTGGCTGGCCTCTGATGCTCAACTTTAACCCTCTGACAAGTCAAACATCTGGATACATACCCAGCAATCTCCCTCTTCATATTGTTCCACCAGAAATGTTGTTTCAAATCTCTATACATTTTTGTACTGCCCGGGTGAATTGTATACCTCGAATTATGTGCCTCAGACAGGATCTCTTTCTTCAAAGTCGGATCACCAGGAACACATACTCTGTCCCTGAATCTGAAGATACCATCTGCATGTAATTTAAACTCCGACTCTCCCCCTTTAGCTTTTTCCTGGATTTTCAAGATGTAAGGATCAGTCTTCTGAGCCTCTCTGATCTGTGCTAGCAACCCTAACTGAATCTGTAAACTAGCAAATCGAATCCTTACCTCAGTAGCTTCTGGTTTCCATGAACAAATTTCTTCTAAAGTCTCCCAATCCTTGATAATTAAACTTGCAACAGTAGCCTTTCGGCTCAAAGCATCAGCAACAACATTTGCCTTACCTGGCACGTAGTTAATAGAACAGTTGTAACCACTCAATAGCTCTAGCCATCTTCGCTGCCTCATATTCAGATCCTTCTGTGAAAACAAATACTTGAGACTCTTCTGGTCAGTAAAAATTTCAAATCTGCAACCCCACAAGTAGTGACGCCACTTCTTCAAAGCAAACACAACTGCAGCTAACTCTAGATCATGTGTAGGGTAATTGACTTTATAAGGTTTCAACTTCCTAGAAGCATAGGCAATCAACTTACCATTCTGCATTAAAACACAGCCCAAACCTTCTTTAGATGCATCACTGCAGACAACGAAGTTCTCTGTTCCCTCAGGTAAAGCTAGTATAGGAGCTGTAGTTAGTCTTTTCTTCAATTCTTGGAAACTGGATTCACATTTGGCATCCCAGTGGTAAGCAACTTTCTTCCCAGTCAACTGGCTCAAAGGTCCAAAAATTTTGGAAAAGTCTTTAACAAATCTCCGGTAGTAACCTGCCAATCCAAGAAAACTCCGAATCTCTGACACCGTCTCAGGTCTCTTCCAAGATGAAACAACTTCAATCTTAGCTGGGTCCACTGAAATTCCTTGATCTGAAATGATATGGCCTAGAAAAGATATCTGATTCAACCAGAACTCGCACTTGCTGAATTTAGCAAAAAGCTTGTTTTCCTGCAAAGTCTGTAGCACAATCCTCAAGTGTTGCTCATGTTCAGCCTCGTTCTTCGAATACACTAAAATGTCGTCAATAAAGATCACGACAAACTGATCAAGGTAAGGTCGAAAAACTCTCTGCATCAAGTCCATGAATGCGGCTGGTGCATTCGTCAAACCAAACAGCAAAACAACAAATTCATAGTGGCCATATATAGTCCTGAATGCCGTCTTTGGTATATCGTCACTCCGAATCCTAAGTTGATAGTAACCCTGCCTCAAATCAAATTTGGAGTAAACACTCGCACCCTGCAGCTGGTCAAACAATTCTTCAATCAACGGCAAGGGGTATTTATTCTGAATCGTGACTTGATTAAGTCCCCTATAATCAATACATAACCATAGCGTGCCGTCTTTCTTTCTCACAAACAACACAGGCGCGCCCCACGGCGAAGAACTAGGTTGTATAAACCCTTTCTCAAGCAAATTTTGAAGCTGAATTTTTAACTCCTGAAGTTCAGCCGATGCCATTCTATAAGGACTCCTAGAAATTGGCGCAGTGCCTGGCACAAGATCAATCACGAACTCAATCTCCCTATCCGGTGGTAAACCCGGTAATTCCTCGGGAAATACACCAGGGAAGTCTCTAACAATCGGAACCTCATTCAAACTCAACTTATCAGTAGGCTGATTGATCAAATAAGCTAAGTAAGCTTCACAACCCCTATTCAACAACTTAGAAGTCTTGATTGCTGATAAAAGTGAAATTCGGGCAGCCCTGCAGTTCCCAACAATCTCCAGTACCGGTAGGTCAGGAACCTGAAGATAAACAATCTTTGTTCTACAATCCAACTGAGCATAGTACTTCCCCAACCAGTCCATTCCCAAAATAATTTCAAAGTCACGGAATGGCAATATAATTAAATCAGCAGGAAATTTACGGTTCTCAATGCATATATAACAAGATTTGCAAATAGACTCAGTAACAAATTTTGCACCCAAAGGCGTACTAACTTCAACTTCATGCGGCAATTTATCAATGCAAGCATTCACAGATCGTGCACATGCAGGAGTTATAAACGAATGTGTAGCTTCAGGATCAATCAAAACTTTAACTGGCTGAGTATTGAGAAGAAAAGTACCTTCCACTATAGCTGTAGTATCGGGTAGCTCCTCTGCATCTAGTGCAAAGACTCTAGCCTGAACCCTCTGTGCTGGACGTGCACCTGCAGCCCTATTCTGAACACCTTGGCCTCCACCACGGCCCTGAACATTGTTATACTTAGGGCAATCTCTCACCCTATGGTCATCACTGCCACAACCCGTACATTTACCACTCTTCCTCCAGCAGTTAGCCTCAATATGCCCCGATCGATTACAATAATTACACTGCTGATTTTGCCTAACTGCAGTGTTTCCTGTAGGTGCTGGGGCTCTGACAGTAGTAGGAACTGTACCTCCCTGCTGAGGCCTAGTCACAGCTGGCCTAGTCTGAATCTGCTGCTGTGGCTGATACGGACGTTGCTGAGGAACCTGTGCAGAAGTCTGATACTGCCTCGGCTGACTCTGGCTGCTCTGGCCCACATACTGCTTCTTACTCGGCTGACTGCTCTCAGCTAACATCTCAGCCTTCCGTTTCTCAAACTTCGAGGCTGCCTGAAATACCTCGGGAAAAGTGGTGTAGGTCTGCCCAGTCAAATGCAACTGTATGTCCATTCTTAGCCCACGGACAAACCTATGAATCATCCTCCTAGCCGGCCGTACCAACTCGGGCATATACCTCGACAGGCTGACAAACCTAGCCTCGTACTGTGCAACAGTCATATTTCCCTGCTTCAGGGCCACAAACTCGTCCTCCCTCCTTTCCATAGCCATCTCGGGAATATACTTGTCCCGAAACTCACTCACAAAATCATCCCATAAATGTGGAACATCCTCACAATCCCACCTCTATCTGACAGTATTCCACCACTGCTCTGCATCACCCTCAAACAGGAAAGACTCATAATCTATTCTTGCCTCATCAGTGTACCTCAAAGCGGTGAAAATCTTCTCAACACTGTTAATCCATCTCTCGGCTGCCTCATCATCCGGCTCTCCGGAGAACTTTCCCGGCTCGTGCCTCAGAAATTTCTCTAACTGATTATTCTCAACTCTGTACCCCTGTCCACCAGGATTAGCTTGATTTCCCTGGGGATTATTCCTGTCCTGCCTCTGCTCATGCAGCACCTGTGTAATCCGGTCAACCGCTGTAGTCATAGTAGCCATAAACTGCTCAGGCAACGGCTGCTGACCCTGTTCTGCTGCTTCTTCATCTGATCCTATACCTTGAGTACCACGACATGGCGGCATAGTGGCAATTCACAATAGCTGGCAACATTTAAAAGCAGTTTATAGACAGAAATATAGCACATAAGATTAGATAACACTCAAGTCAATAACAATCAAACATTCTAACACGCAATTCACATAACACAAGATTGACATGCCAAACCAATTCACTTTAAACACATAAGCACTCCAAGTTCACAAAGTCCTGCTATAGCATTTTCTTTCCACCTAACAATTATACAATAACACTCTAGCATTTTGGACATTTACCCCCACAGACCGAGAAACATATCCCGGCTCATGCAAGACTATCATGCTCTGATACCACCTAAAGATGTCACGCCCCGACCCGACCCCGCAAAAGGCCAAGCCCGAACCCGACACACGGACGGAGTCTCCTCTGTACCGCGGACGATCCGAAAACCCTAAATTCATCATAAAACTTGCGAAAGCCATAAAACAATTAAAAACAAACCAACTTTCTTTAAAAACATACATTTCTTATTTTCCAACTTTCCAATCCAAAAATGATATGCATACTACACAAGTATTTATGCCACTAATCAATTCCAATAGCATGCATTTTCTTGCTAGTCACAAGAGTATAAGTTACAACTTTACATTCTTTCAACTTATATAACATAAGACATTAGAGGCCTCAAACTAGAAAATACATACAAGGCTACAAGCCTCAAA
>CM075767.1:72805643-72813143 GCA_037974665.1 Ehretia macrophylla
TTTATTTAACTTCTTAAGATTTAATTTGAAATCTTATTCACTGGATTTGGAGATTGTTTGATTATCCTATTGATTGTGAGAAAACAGCCTATTGCAGTAAAGGTTTCTCTTAGCTATATGCTTGGAAAATTGTTGTAACCTCTCTTGTGGTGCTAATTGCTTGGAATTGTGGTGTTGGGATGTTGTGTGGACTGTTTTGAGTACTTGAGGATGTTTGAATTGAATGATGCATGACTTGTGAATGAACTTGAGTTGACTTAGGGTTTAATCACATGGTTAAGCATGAAACGGAAACCCTAATGACTAGGTAGTCTCGCTAAGTGTTGATTATTTGGATATTGTGTGGAAATTATATGCTTAGTGCCTGCCCGTAAATGTCTTATAAGCTTAAATGTAATTTTGATCATTGCATGTTGACAAATAGGCTTTTCTTGCATCCGAACCCACGTAGATGTTGTTGCATATTGAATAACCGTATCACTTGATTACGTGGACTTCGAAATGAGTTATATGGCTTGACTTGCATGTGTTATATGGCTTCCCGTTTAATGTTCATATGACTCTATGTGTTCTACAAAGTAAAATTTCATGTCAAGCATGCCTCGTTCGTTTACTTGGCAATATGTGATCTTGAAATTGCTCGGAGGCAACCTACTTTGTTGTCCTCCTAATGTGAATTGTTAAAAGATATTCAATGGTTTATTTGAACATGATTACTTGGCTGCCCGTTAAATTTTAATTTCTTTCAAATGGGTATATGAAACGATTATATGTTCTTACAACGCCTTATATGCCAATATGTCAAAATGTGATCATATACTTGCTCGGAGGCAACCTACTCTGTTGTCCTCCTAATGTGATATGTTAAATGTTATAAATGTGCATTGAATACGAGTTTGCAACCTTTCATTGTGGCATGGTAGCGTTTCACGAACGCCGGGCGGCATAGGGCTTGCCGGTGCTCCCGTGACTACCATGGTCCAATTCCCTATCTCACTTGGCATCCACCCTCGGAGAGTTGGGTCGTAGGTTTCGGGGTACATCCGGAGTACACCCAATTGGGAGCGATAAGTGGATTATTGAAGTCGGCCGCACCAAATGAATCGAAATTGATATTGAGAGCAAATGCTCACCGTATCCTTTTACTATATGTATAAGTACTCTCGCTTGGTTCCTAGAGGACCTCGGGGAGGAAAGACTGGTAATTGTGTTCCTTTACTTTATATTATCGTTATGTACTTAATTGTGTACATTCATGTTTACAAAAGGATTTTCATAAGTTGAACCGAAAAATGAGTTTCAAAACTTATTTCTCGTTCCCCCTCGCTGAGTTCATAAGGACTCACCCTCTTTTATCATCTCAGGTGAAGAAGATCAAGAACAGGTACCCGAGGACGATGTGCCTAACGATGATTCCTTGGAGTGATTGCCTGTCTTGTGTGCTTTGCATGATTATGGCTATTTGTGAACTATGCCACTTGAAGACTATTTCTTTTATGTTGCTCGTTGTTTATTGATGTATATGACCCCGTTGTAATTTGGGTCTAATTCTGGGATTGTACTATCTATAACCGGACGAACTTTTATTTGGTTGTTTGCTTTCGTTTTCTTAATTAGTAGTTATCGTAGGCATTCAAACCACTAGATGAACAATCAACTAAGTTAATTCTATCTAATTTCACTTAGGTGCTCATTTGCAAACTAAAGGATAATAGGTACTTACATGATAGGAAATTGATAAATAAACGGGACATAGTTATCATGTTAGGCTTATTAACCAAACGAGACTTTCAAGATAACTAGTAGGCGTTTCAATTGGTGATAAATAGTAATCTTAGTTGGAAATTTATTTGAGATTGAAAGTTTTGAGGCCTTTAGAAAACTAGGTCAAACCAAGAGCCCAATTACAGCCGTTATGCTGCCGGTTTCCCGGAAAATTTTGGAGTCTAAGATAAAACGTTAAGTGCTAAACCTCCTTGAACGATTAAGTACGTGAAAGGACTTGAATGTTTAGATCACACCCTAGTCTAACCTTTATAGGCCGGGTTGGGGCGTGACAATTTTTGCACCGTGCACGTTGGCACCATCGCGTGCACGTTTTGGCTCCGTCCTTGGCACGTCTTGGTTAAACCGTTGGCACTGTTGGTGCCAAACCTAGCATACCGTCTCACCCTCCCCCACCTAAATTGGCGTCGTCCTCGTCGCCAATGCTCGTACGAACACGCGGTGGACTGCCTCGCACCGCTTGGTCTCCATCTTTGCATGACCTCTAGTTGGGCCTCCCACTGGGCTCTGGACTCGGACCGCAGGTGCACGCCTGGGTTGCCGACACATGACCTCACTGCCTGAGGTTCTGCACACGAACACCTTGGCCTGTTCAACGGGTCTGTCACCACTGGGACAGGGTATGGCCCTTTACCACGCACCTGCCCTTGGACCAATTGCACTACAAAGAGAGACTTGGTGCCTGTCTTCGTCTCTCGTGTCATCGGAATGGCACAAGGGGGTTCCCTGCTAGTCACCACAATAGAATTTTCAAACGGCACTATGATAGCACGTACCTCGTCTAACCATTCTAGGCCAAGCACCACATCATAGTCGTCTAGCGGAACGACTGTGAAATCCACATGACCTGGCCATCGTCCAACCGTCACGCTTACACCACGAGCAACACCCACGATTGGAACTGCCTTGATCATACCTTCTGACGGACTAACACGCAATCCAAGCCGTCGGGCAACATCTTCTCCCACGAAGTTGTTGGTAGCTCCTGTGTCTACCAATGCTTTCAACATTCTGCCTCGAATGTTTATGGGGACATAAAGTGACCCCTTCGGCGACCCCTTTGGCGACCCCTTTGGCTTTTCTTCATCTTCGGTCTGTATGGCACCAAGGTCCCGAAGTGATCCCACCTGTACTTCCTCTTCTTGGGACTGTTGACAATCTGCCTGCTGTAAAAGGGATGCCAGCTTGCCTCGCTGAGGGCATTCAGCTACACGATGCTCCTTGCTTCCACACAAGAAACACTCGTAGTTGTACGGCCTGTGTGTGCCAGGCTTGTTGTTCCACCTACCTTGCTGTCTACCACCGCTGTGTGAGGGATGGGGGGTGTCCTCCCTTCGTTTGGGTGAAGGTGAGCCTTCACCTTTGCGGGACAGAGGTGTGCCCCTGTCCTTGTTGCCTTCTCCCCCACCTGATTCCTTGCCATCCTTCGAACCCGTGCCTTTGCTTTTGTGGGATGCCTCGCCTCCCCTTTGGTACTCAATTAGGCCCTCGGCAGCGGCAATGGCCGAGGCCAAATCCTGCACCCCGCGACGTTGCAACTCCTGTTTTGCCCACAATTGTAACCCATCAAGGAATGAGAAAAGTGCCTCTTTGTCCGGCAAATCAGGAATCTCTAGCACCAACTCCTAAAATTCCTTCACATAGTCCCGTATGCTTCCCTTCTGGTGCAATCTCCTTAACCGTCCACGGGCCTCGTTCTCGGCATTCTCGGGGTAGAACTGCCTCTTGATTTCCCGCTTGAACTCGTCCCAAGTGTTGATGGTGCAAAGGCCCCGTTCCATGTCTTGTGAACGCCTTCGCCACCATAACATAGCCACATCCGTCAAATAAAGGGGCGTCGTGCGTACCTTGGTAGGATCATCCAAAATGTAGGCCGCTGCGAAGTATTGCTCCAAACTCCACAGAAAATTGTCGAGCTCCCTAGCACACCGACTGCCGTTGAAGGGAACGGGTCGTGGCACGTCCAATCTTGGAGTTGACGGGCCTGCCATGCCTGCACCATTGCTGATGGCAGCCTTGCACGTAGCAACATCGGCCTTGATCCTCTCCACTTCAACCTTGAGTTCACCCAAGCCCGCGGTGAACTCCTCACGAAAACGGTCTATGGTTTGCTTTAGAGAATCTGCGAACGAGTTGAGGGTACCAAGCAGTTGGCCCTCTAAACAATCACCTTGTTCTTCTAATGCCGCAACACGTTCAGCAATGTCGGCCTCCTCCTTGGCCTCAAGTTCCCGTACTCGGTCCACGATCTCATCAATCACCAAGCTGTTCTCAAGTGTGGCTTGAGAAACCCGCTCCAATCGCGTCTCAATTGAGCTAAGCTGATCCACCGAGCTAGCCTGAGAGTGTGAGGCTTTGGCCCTGTCCCTCTTGGCCTGCCTCTCAGCACGTCTCTCCGCCTGTCCCTCAGGTGCGGCCTGAGTAGCAGGGGGCACATCACCTTCCTCTATTCCAGCCATCAACACACCAACGGCACCATTGGAATCAGTACCACGAAGCCAGCGAGCACGAGCAACACACGAGCTGCAACAATCAGTAACACACCAACATGAGCCAAGCCGACCTTGGCTCTGATACCACCTGTCACAGGCTCAGAGATTGAGGACAAAATCTCGACTTCGTGCGGCCTTAGCCAAGCACTGAGGGCTGACTAAGTGCGCCTGTGAAGTTATCAGAGTGCGCGGAATGAACCTTGTGAGTGTTAGAGGTTGCCGACCTCAACACTTAGCCAATGCACGACACAAACTTGCAAAGGGTGCTTGGGTATGGGTGCTAACCCTTTGGCAAGATGAACACTAGTTAGGATGCTTGTGAAAAGCCTGAAAATATTCTAAGTAAGAGGGCTGGAATGTATGCACGAAAATGGGCAGCCAAAGTTGTTTTTTCATTCACAACTCATCTCATATATATACATGTACAAGGCCTAAGCCAAGGCCTTTGATCAATGCCAAGTGGCTATAATCTTAGCCATACATTTGTCTATGTACAAATAAATTTTCTAGAGCTATCTACACTCAACTATGCTGGAAAAATCCAGAAATCCCGCCCATGCACAAAGCCGAAACATTCTGGACAGTTTCGGGCAGACTGGGCAGTCTGTCGGGTAGTTGGGCAGCTGGGCAGATTTTTCTCCATACTTAGCCATTTTTTTGGAACCTTCTAGGTCCAGTTCTGGTCCCTTCCATCCAATTCCGCCCCAACACATGCTGAACCATCTCCAACGCCCTAGAACACTCTAGAAACATGGGTGAGGGTTTGTCCTTGCTATCGTCCAATTTTTGCACCGTGCACGTTGGCACCATCGCGCGCACGTTTTGGCTCCGTCCTTGGCACGTCTTGGCTAACCCGTTGGCACTGTTGGTGCCAAGACTGGCATACCGTCTCAGTAGGCTGTCTAACACTTGGGCACCCGAGGCAATGCGCGGGGTCGGCCGGCAGTGGGCCCGTTAGCACTTGGGCATAGCACTTAGGCATCATTGGGCATAGCAGTTGGGTGCACATAGCACTTGGGCATAGAGCTTGGGTGCACGTAGCACTTGGGCGTCAATGGGCATAGCACATAGCACTTGGGTATAGCACTTTGGGCATTCGTGTGAGGCCCGACCCCGATTTGCGTGCGAAACCTAGCTTCGTTTGCCCTAACCTAGATTTGCGTGCATGACCTAGGTTTGAGAATTGTATTTAGTTTTGTGTGCCTTGCATTGAATTTCGTGCATTCATATAGGGTTACGTGCGTTTACTTGAAAAACGTGCATTCGTCTCGTAGTTCGTATTCTACCTCGAAGTGTGTGCCCTAAACCTAGGAAGGCGTGCCTTCACGCTAACCGAGAAAGCATCTTACACGGAACACTAAACTATAAAATAATCCTAAAACAATCCTACAAATCCACTATCAATATAATAATTCTAATTCAATTCACTAGAAGACAAAAATGCACCGAAAACAAAACATTCTTTATTCTTTATGCATTATTCTTTTTGCACTTTCAAAATACAATTAAATAACACTCAAAAGAAGACACAAAATTCAGATTTGGCACATGCAATAGCCGGCCATGCCTTGTTCTTGATCAAGAAATTTGAGCAACATATTTTATTCTATGCATGCAAAGACAAAATATGACATAAGGCATTAAAATAATTTCTCAATTCCTCTCAATTCCTCACCATACCCGACCAGCCTTTGCATGCCCATCCTAGCAATTTCAAAATAGCATATTGAAGACAAAAGTGCAGAATTTGGACTGCCCAAGGACCGACCACAACCTCAAAAAAATTGCAAGGCCTTCATTTGTTGTCTTTTCTTCATTTCTCTTTCGTTTCTCTCTCTCTTCCTCTCATTTCTCTCTTCTCTCGGCCTTAGCTGCACATTACTACCTCCTTGGCTTGTCTTCTTCACCAATTAGCTGAGCAAGGTCGAACAGCCATCAAGAAAACCAAGCAAGCAAGCTAGAGTTTGAAAAAAACACTCATGCATGTGCATTAAAGCTTCATTTCGGTCCTAGGTAAGCTTCTTGACATCCATTTCTCTTCTTCATGTTTTAACCTCATGCATGTGCTAAGAGATTGCTTACTAGGCTAGGAAAAAAATTGAGAAAAGCTAGTGGGATTTCGGCTAGGCAAAGGAAAGGAGAAGATTTGAGCTTCAACCAGGTTTTTGGGCATAGTTTGGTTGATTGCAAAGGTGAGGGTTAAAAGCTTTTGAAAACTCTTTGAAATTTCACATGCATGTTCATAAATGTGTATATTTGCTTCTGTACTTGAGTTATGTGGTCGTTCATGAGCTTAAACAACCATGCATGGCAAGAACTTGGCTTGAAAATGATGCTAGGTAAAGTCGAATTTATGAGACAGCTTTCTGACCAGTCTGTTCGAGGTAATTTTGGCTAAGAAAATGATGTTTAAATTGCGTAAAAATCACTAGGTGACTATTTTGGACAGTTTTGAACAATTGTTGCAGAAATAGGCAAAGTCAAATTTTGGCTCTAAGTTCCTCAAAATGGCAAAATCACGAAAGGTAGCTAAATCTGGAAAAATTTGAGGAAATGAAACAGTTTTGGCAGATGCACTGACTATATAGAACGAGAGGTTTTTGACCTAGAAAATGACATCAAAATTCCTTGAAATTTTTTGTGCTGCTATATTTTTCAGTTGTGGACATTTTTTCCAGAAATAGGCTTAGGCTAAAAATGAACCTAAGGACCTCAAAAACATGAAATATCGAAAGATAGGCAAATCTGGACAGTTTTGTGCAGTTCCACTATTTTGGCTATATCTAATGACCCCGAAGTCCAATTGATGCAAGGTTTGTTTCTGATTTTAGTTAACTTCTTAAGATTTAATTTTACTTCTTATTCACTGAATTTGGAGATTGTTTGATTATCCGATTGATTGTGAGAAAACAGCCTATTGCAGTGAGTGTTCCACTTAGCTATGTTCTTGGAAAACTATTGTAACCTCTTTTGTGGCACTAATTGCTTGGAATTGTGGTGTTGGAATATTATGTGGACTGTTTTGAGCACTTGAGGATGTATGAATTGAATGATGCATGACTTGGGAATGATGTTAAGTTGACTTAGGGTTTTGATCGCACAATTATGCATGATATGGAAACCCTAATGACTAAGTATTCTTGCTAAGTGTTAACCATTGGATATTGTGAGGAAACTGTACATTGCGTGGGCTGCCCGTAAATGTTTTATAATTTCAAAAGTG